>OU015491.1:191580221-191882721 GCA_907164885.2 Dolomedes plantarius | reverse complement strand
CAAAATAAACGTAGTTTTAAACATCGAATAAACGAATCTACAGCAGCTGTAATACATTGTCGCAACACGGGTGCGAGCGCATCTCCCCTCCGTGATTCATCCACCCGTTTACTAAGCAGGTGTTCCTTTTAAAGAAACGGAACTCATAGTTCGTATCGCACACGCATTCGTTTGATAACAGGTCCTTTGAAATAGTGATAGTTCCCGGTTGTTGCAAGTGCAAAAATGTATTATTTTATTTTATTTATTTCCCTAAAAATGTCTTCAAGACTGTCCTATACGGCAGCAGAAAAATTATCATAATATTTGTCCAATTTTTAAATAAAATATTGAAAAGTTATGGGTACGTATTATAGTCGAATTTTAATTTTTTCCGAAAATTTCGCGCAAAATCAAGTATGCGTAATATACTCGGGTGCGTATAATACGCATGCTTGATTACACGGTACGTAAATAATTTTAAAACGATAGAGAGATAGCAGAAAATAAGTTTTGTGTAAGTCTAGATACCTTTTTTTTCTCCCCCAGAAAACAGGAATGTTTTAATTTCTAAGGTAGGATGTCATTCCACTTAACACAGCATGTTCCAGAAGTCACGGAAAACCTGATACTGTATTTACCGAATCTTAACATGCTTATTTCCAGAAAGGGGATGCTGTAAGCATCTCAGTTCCCGAATCTTAACGTGCCTATTTCCAGAATCGAATTCGGATAACGTGTCGGGTGATGTGAGGTGCAGTTAGAATGTGTCCCATAGATTGGGGTGCGCGTTAGTTTGGAGGTAAGGGTGTATTTGAGTTTTTGTGATAATGAAGATTAAGCAGAAACCTACAGAAACAATTTTTCTAGAAGGGATGGGGGAGGGAGGAGGGGGGATTTTTTTTTGTGTGGGGGGACCTTTACTAACCGAACAGGAGGGTGTTGTAATGGAGGAATTATCAGGGAGTGAGAAATAACAGCTGTAAAAGAAACTGCTGATTTTGTTGAACTATTTCGAACTAGATGTGGTTTAGTTTACAGTTGCCGTTTCACCACTTATCTGATTGCGTTTTTGGCAGGGCGTCTCCTAGTATGCATAAAAATGTTTTAAAAGGACGATATTCCCCCGCGCTGTCCCCGGCGAAAGTAATGGAGCATTTTATTACAATCGACACACAACGAAATATTAAAATTTACAGTTTTTCGCGGATAAGTTTGCACTTAAAAGGATTTTTTTTTAAATTACTTTTATTTGAAAACAAATGATACGATGGCCAAGTTGCTGCCATTCGGACTTATCAGGACGGTTAAAAACATTTTTAGGCCAATTGCTAAGAACACAAACGTATTTAAAACACCATTACAAATGAAAAGACCCTCATATTCCTGTTAGCACTTACTTGTTTGTACATGTTAAGGCTGTTGTGTAATAACCCTATTGGATTCCCTCACCTCAATGTTAACGTATGGAGAAACCTTTGAGTTTGACACCTCGGACCCCCAGACCATTAAGGTCCATCGTCCACGATACACCTGAAGACCAGTCACTACGTAGCAAGAGCCTGAATACGCAGTAGAGGGTTAATTTCCCAAGTTCGGTGGCATTTTCCATTGCTGTGGGGCTGGAGGATGCCGGACAAACAGTACAGATCTGTCATCCACTCAAGGCACCCCCAGCCCCCTAACCTGTGGAGAAAATGTGTCTACTATTTGCAGCTACATAAATGCCGATAATCCTATAAAAATGGTATTTTCAGATAGCCTGAACTTTTCTGCACCTTGCAACAAGATTCATTTTATAAATTTTGTCCACCAAAGGAATTGATGAGCGTTTAAAACACACTAGACTAGATCCCCCCCCCCCCCGAATAATTTATATTTTAAAATATTATTTGCATTCAAAAAAATGCACCAAGGTGTAAATTTCTTTTCTCTATTACGGAGTACAATTTTTTAAAAAAATCTTAAAATCCAAGTCGTCATTCCTTGCGCACATTTTCTCCATAGGTTAACATTGAGGTGAGCGAATCCAATAGGGTTAGCACAAAGCAGCCTTAATATGTAAAAGCACCTAACATGTAAAATTCACTTTAATTATCGAAGCAAATCATGAAATACTTCGAAATCCCGACCATTAAACAATCTGTCCTGGACGGGTCCGGGCAGTATTCTGTGACCAGTTTACATTTACAGGCGAAAAATGTTTTTGTGCTACCGGGCATTTCTTAAGAAATAAATGACTAGAAAGTTTTTCAGTTGCGTAAGATTGAGTTAAAACTTTAAATTTTGATGCACTTCATTTTTAATTGAGATTTCATTAAGAGATGGGAAAAGTAATGCAGTTAAGTGGACACATTTTCAAAAATATTCAGAATTGGGACTTTTAAGAAGACTCGAAACTTGTTCTATTTTATGCATTTATTCGAAAAAAACCGGGCGATTCTACGTTTTCTGGAACTTATGTGGTGGAAGATACACGTGATAAGAAGCTAAATCAAAACAATATACTGGAATGTGGAAAATGAGACGGATTTGAAAATGGTCCAACAGTTTTAGCTGACTTAAAACAAGGAAAAGACATCTGGCAACTATAGTAAAGTCGACTTAAAAGTACTCATTGTAACATATGTATATAATTTACAACGTAGTTCCAAGCCTCCATTTTCAACAATAAACCCAATCGGTGAAAAATCCCAAACAATATAATAATAGAGAATTGCCAGACATTGGTTCAGATCTGAGAACACTGCACGGTGTTCAATGCAAGAGAACTATTGAACAAGGACTAATAAATATTAGGAACTTTTTCAGGAAGCAAGTTTCGAATTGAATTAATAAAGTGGAATTTTAAATTTGTAAGATGTGGCATAGGGTTATAATAATCATATCCCACGAAGAAAAGTTAAGTATATAAAAGAACTACAACGGTCAAACCCCATAAAAAAAGTAAAATCAATCTTTGATATAAACTATTTTTAAAAAATCCTGCCAACGTAAGGAACGTAAAATTGTTTGAATAATTTCAAATAATAATTTTTTTTTGAATGTGGAACTAAAAAAAGTTCGATGAAAGAAAAGAACAACCTAAAGCACTATACGTCTGGAAAGACGTAGTTTTCGAGATATCGCGCTTTTATATAAATAAAACAGTACACTCAGTATAAATGGGGAGAAAAAACGAAACGATTTAATTTCCGTCAGACAAAGGAGGAAATCTTAACGACGTTTCCGATTCTGAAAATCGTGCTGCTCCGTCGCGCTCACTGTTTTCGTTCCATTTGATGCGTATCATAAGCATCGCAAATAAATGTATCATTTGACGCGTGTATCGACAAAATAACAGCTGTTTTGTCTGGGGCTAATTCAATCAAAACTTCCAAATTAAATCAACTTGCCCAGTCGCCAAATGTGGCGATGAAAGAATTCGCCAAATATCGTTGCCACAAAAGATATCTTTTCAGGTTGGGCATGCGCCATTTTTGCCCTAGGTGGCGCTGATCTATCTCTGTAATTTTCTCTGCTTCTATCGAACTGAAGTGAAGTGAAAAGGGAAGGGGGTGAGAGAGGGAGAGAGATCTGGAAAACGCGAGAGAAGGGAGGCGAGTTCGTTAGAAAAGCCCAGCTGACCAAAAATAACCTGGCGCTATGCCCTATGTGTCGGCGCCCCCACCCCCTCGCTCTCTAAGTCCTGTCAGGCCAACTATTGATCAGTGTGCCCGTGAGTGTGTGCGTGTGTGTAGGGTAAAGAGGGGGGGGGGGGGGGGGAGGCCCGCCAGGAAATAAGCTCCAGTGAAGCCTTTCACTTTTGTCCCTTCAGGCTGTCACGAGGCATGGAAGTCTCTGCCGCCCCCCTCCTAACTTTCCAGAAGAGAAACTATTCCCCCCCCCCCCGTGCCTCTAGCTGAAACCTTCTCGAGTGGGCGTACAAGTAAATGGGGGGAGGGCAGGCAACGCCGCAAGAGGCCTTTCCTTCCTTCCTTCGTTCCATCCATCCATTCATCCGTGCACTCATCCACGCATACATTCATTCCTGCATCCACACAGTGGAGGGTGTTGGGATGGTGGCGCCTCCTAACGGTAACCAAGGAACAAGCGCATCCCGTTAATGTAATACAGTGTAATGTAATATAGACTAGTTGAATCTCGCATTCGGCCCGAAAGGTGTCAACTGCTCTGTGAAATTCGATTAGGAATCTCACAAACACGGAGCCAGACTCAAATTCTTAGCGCGCAAAATGTTATAGAAAAAAAAATCAAGACGGAGTAAAAAGACGAAGTCAAATTTCAGTCTGCAATCGGGGTAATGCATGGAAATGGATTAATTCTCTCCGCTTTTATGTAAACTATATCGAATTATTATTTTTTTTTATATTGGACTACACTATAATTCAAACGTATAAGTCCGGGCTTTGCAAGCACTCTTCGATTTCAGTTCTCGGACATGTCTTGAGTATGCACAGTAAAAAAAGTTTTGAAAAGAATGAAAGTGTGTGACGAAAATTATAACAGGCGCACAAACACTCGCTACTTTTATCGATTTTCCCATTTAGCAAATAAGTCAGGGGTTGTAATGCTAAATATTTACTTCACTGCAATTAGCATTCTTAAGATTTATTATTTTTTTCGTTTTAATAATGTTGTTGTATTAAGGATACTAAACTCTGAAATAAACTAAATTAGTACATAATAATAAAAGTAAACATCACCCGAACCCAAACCCTACATGAATCACGATGTTAAAAAGAAGCTAAAATATCACAAAGAAAAAAAAATATATCCAACAGTTACATTCTGTATGTTAGTATAACTATGGTACACAATATATGTTCCTATGTACGTAATTATCTAAGTAATATTATACAAACTATTTTGAATTTTGGCACACATTCACTGGCATAATAAATTACAAGAGAAAACAATAAAATTATTTCCCAAATTTTCTGTTTTCCACTATGGTGGATTTTTGTACCCACATTGGGCAAAAAACTGTTATACCCCCCGACTAGCTAAATGCAACCGCGCGCAAAAAAAATAAATAAATAAATAAATAAATAAAATAATAAAATAAAATAAAAAAGGATAAAAAGTAATAAAAATATTTGTATCAAAATCGAATTTAAAATAAGATGAAAATTATTTGGTAGAAAATAATTACATTCAGTTATTTTGAAGCATGAAATAAACGCGTGTCTGCTATAGAAACGCAACTGGTTTCAAGAGAAAGAATACATAGATGTATGCGATAGGTCTCATAAATACATTACATTAATCTGAACTTAACAGCGTATTAATATTTTTATGTTATCTTCGTTTCACACATTAACCAAAACAATGAAGTCATTTATTTTGGATTCACGTCTAAAGCGCTAAACAATTCCAATCTATTTTGAAGATTCCAATTTTTTTTTTTGAAAATTAAGTATTTATACAAAACTCAATTATTAAACTCAACTACAACTTAAAACTCAACTACAAAACTCAATTTTCATATATGAAGATTTATATTGATGGACTAAACCTACATAATAACAAAAAAGAAAACAATAAAATTCAAAAGAAATAATATTTAAATTTCAGGAATCGTACATCAGATTCATAATCACCTGGATTCGAACAACAATCCTCGAATGAAACAACTAACAACATAACCACAAAATTTTTAAGCCCCGTCGGCAAAAGAAATAAAGCAGGCGAATCTCAGAGAAAAATTCCCCGTTTCTGACAATAAACATATTTTACCAAAATACCTCTAAAATGAGAAGAAACTCCATCTGAAAAGACCTCAAAATAATAATAATGGGGGGAAAAAAAAGATGTTTTTCTGAAAAAAAAGGGAAAAAACAAGTGAACTGAAAAATGTTTTTCAATATTTTTTTAAACAAACTGTATCTTCATCTGATGTTGTTCAAGGTCAAAATTTTTCCGAATAAAAATAAAATTACTCCTTTTTTTATCCAATGCCACCGCGTTATTTCATTCAGTATTCCTCTCCCTCCCCGCGCCCCCGAAAACTACGCGCGCATCATCAATCAGAAGAGCTGTCAAAAGCGCCGAATCCTACAGTTTAAAGGGATGAAAGAAAGTTGGAGGAAAGACTTTATTATTTCGGGAAGCGAGCAGTTTACGAAACGATTGTGCCACACCTTGGGACCGAAAGTTAATAGGGACACTAGACTGGGGGATATTATTATTGTTATTATCATCATTATTATTATTTAAATAAACAACCTATAACAGATTTCAGTAAATTGAAATATTTCGTCTGGCAAAATATGAGATAATGAGGAACGTCAAATTGTAGCTCCCTCTCTCGTGGTACACATATAAACACACAAAATGGGTTTTATATGTTATTGTACCATCTTTGTAATGTACCATTTTTTTTCTCCTTTTAATCCTTTTTTTTTTTAAGTTTAAAATAACGCGCCAAATGCGTATTTTGGAACATAGAAATCTTCCACTTTTCCAGGTGTTATTTTTTATCGGTTTTCCCTCACTTACTTACATTTGCAAATTAAAATAATAATGAGACTAAGTGAAATAAATGCTCAAAAACAAGTTTTATTACCATGTTTTTATTAACTCGCTTTCTTGTTTGTGTGTTTGTCCAGTACAAATCTTGCAATCAATTTTTAACTAAGCCCGTCTGCACACGGAGCAACTCAAAAGAAACTGATAACTGACTCCAATCACAAACCAGTCCGTGATACGGGTTTGTAACCAGTTGCGCCGTGTGCGTGGCTCCATTCAATTACATAGGTTGCGACTCATCACGGACTGGTTTGTGATTGGAGTCAGTTATCAGCTTCTTTTGAGTTGCTTCGTGTGCAGACGGGCTAAGGAAGGCGTGGGTGTTTGTGGTCGTTTGTAATCAGTTTAAAACTGTGGGTATTTGTTCCTTTAGGCATCGTATAGCAAAAGATAACCGTAGCGCTCTAAGTCAACCAACCAATCTAAAAATTAAGTATTTTTGCGATGTGCAAAAGATATCTAAAAAAAATGCACCAATGAAATTTAAAATGAGCTTACATTTTGTCGAAATATATTAATGAATAGGCCATGAAATATTCTTCAAAATGGCTGTAATGCGATTAGCTGTTCGTTCATACTTTCTTTACTTTCTAGGCTGAAGTTTAATTAAAATTATAAGAAAACTGGACTCAAAATATTAACCCGTCCGACGGGTTTGTAACCAGTTGCGCCGTGTGCGTGGCTCCATTCAATTACATAGGTTGCGACTCATCACGGAATGGTTTGTGATTGGAGTCAGTTATCAGTTTCTTTTGAGTTGCTCCGTGTGCAGACGGCCTAACTTCCCGACTAGCTAGACATTTGAAACTTTTAGAATAGCTCAGAACACGATGACAATGCATTCTTTTAATACTTTTAGCCATATTTAAGCAGAATTGAAATCATTTTCAGTTAATTTTGTTGTTTGAAAATTTCTTATAATTGCTCTCTTTACTATGCATTTGATCATTTTCTTTCAAGTTGATGGGATAATTCACCAAAAAAATTTTAAAAAAGTATTTATTAATACATAGAATTGTCAAGTTTATATGATTCAATAGAAATTTAACAACGTGGTATATAAAAAATTCTTTTGATCTTGATTTTACTATTGTTCTCATCCGATATAGTCAGACTGCCTCGATCGCTATCCAGTTAAAGAAATATACAAAAAAGCTCAGTTTATAGAACATAAAACTAGTAAAGCAGGAACGTAAATCCATTTCGCTCTCTATCTTTATCTCTATGAAGTACCTATTTTAAAAAAAAATATTGCTTACTGAAATTCAAAACATAAAATAAATTTAGTCAGTTTAACAAGCAGTAATCAATGTTTTAACGCAAAGTATTTACAGTACAACATTATATAAACCATTTTATAATAACACAAGATCTGGAATTCAGATATCACTATCACTAGCAGTAACTAACTAACTAACTACCTAACACATATATATACAGTGCTTCTTTTTCTAAAAAAAATAGGTTGGTATACGGTGTTTTCTCAAATAAAGGTGCGTATTTTTAGTACCGTGTTTTCCCACGTTACAGGGGAACAAAAAAAAAATCGCAATTTAAAAAAAATTCTTTTTGTTTCATATTAATAATTGATTTGTAAGTTATTTAAAATTTCGGTTAAGTTAAGGCAAAAATAACTTAACCGAAATTTTAATGAAATAACTTAACCGTATCCCCATGTACCCCCAGGAAAAAAAGCCCTGTATATATATACATACATACATATATATATATATATATATATATATACATAAATATATATATATATATATATATATATATATATATAAATATATATATATATATATATATATATATATATATATATATATATATATACATAAATATATATATATATATATATATATATATATATATATACATAAATATATATATATATATATATATATATATATATATATATATATAAATATATATATATATATATATATATATATATATATATATATATATATATATATATATATATATATATATATATATATATATATATATATATATATATATATATATACCTAAGAAGAAATAAAATTCATAAATACCTAAAATAAATAAAAGACATTTTTAATATAAATCGATTATGTATCGAATACGTATCGATTTTAATATAAATAACTTCATACTAAGTTTCAATCGGGGCAGCACTTCTCTTAGAAGATTAATAAAATGTTTAAACTGAAATACATAATGCAAGAAGCATTCCTAAAATAAGAAAATTTTAATAATAAATCATGACCCCTTGTCATGAATGCCAACAACATAGGATTGTTTCTTGATGAGAAACACCACTCCTGGGCAGGAAGAAAGAAATCTAAATAATTAGTTTAGAAGGTGAACTAAGACTATACCGGTATAGCACAACGGGAGGGTGAAGCCAAAATCTAGAGATGTATCCCGTTGAAACCACGAGAAAAACGGTTAAGCTTAGACTCCTCGAGGCGAAATATGGTAATGAAAGTCAGATGAAAGAACAATAAAAACTCAATAGATGGGTAGTCAACTTTTAAATCATTGTTCAGTTTAGAGTAAAACAGTGAGAGTAAGTGTAACATTTAGATATTAACAATTACTCAACAAAGCAGAAATACACTCAAAAATAAAAATTATACCATACAAGAATTTAAATAAAAACATTACTAAACGAATAAAATAAGGTAAACTGGGTAAAGTAAAAAAAGAAATATTAGCAAAGTATCACGAGATAAAAATCGAATAAACGACTGAAATAATTGACCGAAAAGAAGAAAAAAACTTAAAAATTTATCGAATAAAAATTAATTAATTTACAGAGAATTATATATTTTTTAGGAATTTAAGCGCTTTAGCATCATAAAGATAATTATTATTCCCGCTATGGGAAAAAAGGATACCGTTATGTTTAAAAACAATATCGGGATAATTAGGTTTCATCAGGACATCTAAATTTTAGACATCTTTCAACCTATCATTATTGGAGCAACTCCTACTTGTACACCTAAGTTGACTGCATCGTTTTCAAGACCAGATTTAGGACAACAACTGTCGAAATCTTGAAATATCAGAATTTAACGATTAAAACCAGCCATATTAATAATATACATATCAGTTTTAATAACTTGTCGGCTATTTCAGGCAGTATTCAGTGGATTTACACAGACTCTCGTGAAGTTTGCCAGAAATCTAAACTCTTACTTTTTAATGTCATCGGTTCATCTTCAGGACAATATTTGCAACTGTTGTAATAATTTCTGGTGTGCAATTTTTGAAATATTTGCAAAACCATATTGCATTCAGAGGTTAATCCACATCCACAAAGTATGCTTAAGGATACGTAATTTTCTTATTTACGAAATAAAGGCGAATAAATGCGAAAATTATTTTTTTACTACTTTTCGACGAAAACTCGTTGATAAACGGCTTTTTAAATGAAATTAGGTAATACAGTCGAACCCCGTTATAACGAACTTTAAGGGATCAAAGGTTTTGTTCGCTTTATCCGGTGGTTCGCTACATCCGAACCGTTAAGAAAAATGCTAGAGTTCACAAAATGTATAACTCATTAGTGCGATGTGTATTCAGTAATGATGTATTAAAAAAAATATAAAAATTTATTAAAAATGATCATTAACGAATTTAATCGACTAAAATCGATGACATTAAACTGACACAATACTAATTAAGTTACGTACAATAGGAAAACGGCTGGACCAAAATTTTCGTTCGTTATATCCATGAGTTCGTTATATACCGGGTTCGTTATACCGGGGTTCGACTGTAATAGTAATAATTTATTAACATAATTACTTAAGTAAGACCATTCGCAGTCTTTAACTGAGAGATCTCACTCTCCCTCGGATTTGCTCCGAATTTCACTCGGACCATTTGTCCGTACCAGAGTCGAACCTAAAAGTCTAACTCTAAAAATCAACCATCAAGTTTTATGGAACAATTTTGTAGATTTAAGAACGTCTCATGTGCGCCAAAGTCAAGGGTATTTCAGCTACTTACAGTAGTCAACCAAGAGACTCTTGTTGATGTTATACAGATTTTAATTGCAACGAAATGCTGCTACCTCAACTTTGCAAAGGCAGCTAAACAAAGCCTATATATAGTTTCATTAACGGCGTAGCTGAGAGATATTTTAGTATGTAGAACATAGTAATTAATGACAGAACGTAAAGACTTAAGTAATATAATGTGGAGACTACTACAATGTTAGCTTTTAACTAAGAATTTTAATACTTATATCCAAGTAAGTAAAATTGTTAATTTTTTTTAATAAATGCGAAATTTTTGAATTTATACTTTTTTTTTGCGAATAAAGGCGAAATTTTATATATTGTATTTTTTGTTGCGAAATTTCGATATTTTTTATGTAAAATTTATGTATCCCTAAGTATGCTCATAAAACTAGATAAAAAAAATCACTAGTATATTAAATTCATGCTAAAAATTCTCACACTTCTGAAATAATATGAAAAACTTCAGTGCCTTATCAAAAATTTGTTTGTTTATGTCAATTTAGTTTTATTACTCTTCAGTAACTTTAGGAGAAACTAAGAAAATTTTAATAAATAGTCAGTAATTTATAATCACGCCAATTGCTATGCCAAAAACAGCCTATTTGTCAGCCGAAAAAAATACATAAATAATAAAAAATTATGTTAAAAATATATATATATATACACACACACACACACACACAAAAGCACAATTAATGTTCTTAACATTATCTTGAGTTTAAATGTTTCTCCTATACTTCGTTAGTTTAATAATAGTTTTGTACTAAATGATCTGCGAAATAATTGTATTTTGCCCAAACTAATCTTGACCGCTATTTATTTCTCTATATCAACTATCATAACATGCACAACACTCCCTTCTAGAAAAGGATATAAAAAATCCTTAAACGTTGATTTTAAACACGTTAAAATAAGCTTTACATATAAAGGACATTTAAAATTCTTTTTACGAAAATTAATTTTTATTGTTGTTAAAAACTATCAAATATCTCTCCACCTTAACACAAGTTAAAAGAAGTGGTTTCAAGAAGGATATTTTCTTTAAAAAAATCCTAATTATTCCATACTAGAACCCACTATGGTAGCATAAAAGTTGGGCAAATACAAACCTACAAGTTATTTAAATCCGAGTTACTCCACAACTTTTCCCCTGATCGGATAGATCTATAAAAAAAAAGTCCCCATTTTCCGGGATAAATGATTTTCGGAGGATACAAAATAACCGGAATTTATGGCGAGATTTTCGAATAATAAAAATTTAAACAAGTAATCACAGAATATGTGGAGACGTAAAATCGTGCCGTAAAAAAATGCGAGCTATCATAAAAATAAAACGATCATCCATTGACTCTTCCTAGCTGAATGAAATATTTTTCCAAAACAGGAAGCAAATAACAAGTAGCGGCTAATAAATTTATCCTGTCATCCATTCATTTAAATTCAATTGTGGGTCAGAGGCGAATTAAACTAATTACGCACTGGTTTTTAAACCCGACAACCATAAACTTTAAATTAGCAAAAGTGGTTACAGTTAATGACTATGGATGGAATAAAATTGTTTAAAAGCAGCAGATGATCGTACTCGGCTTCCGCGCATGCGCCCGCGAAACATTCTGAGCACGTAACGGCCATTGACTTGCAAATCAATATTGGAGTAAATTCTTCTTGCTTCTTTTTACCGTCATATTATATTTTTTGGTTTTATTCAATGGTTCATTTTATTTTACTTTATTTTTTACCTGCAGACGTAAAAATGTTATTTGAGAACGTAACGGCATTTGAATATTTATATGGGAATGTTTATTTTTCGAATTATACCTGTTACAGCGAGATATTAAAAATTTACGGGACTTTTTTTTCTTGTCATTTTAGCATGCTTATATTTACACATTTCATTTTTGGGGATGTATGACGGCATTCCAAAATAGCTTCCAGCAACTTTGAAACTTACCTTTGGAGAATTTCATCTTATTTTATTATAATTTTTTTTAAGAAGTTATAATTTAGTTTATGCATTTTGTTTATTATTTGCATAACTCTTTATAACTGATATATTCCCATTTTCCTGAAAGGCTCTTTCAGTTTCTGTAAATGAGCTGGTAACCGACACATATGAAACCGATATAAAATTATTACATAACAGAATACAAGCTATTTCTTGGTACAACTAAAATGACAAGCATTACATTACGTAACTAAAAATATTATGTAATATAATCGAGAAGCATATTTATTACATAATTAAAAATATTATGCGGCTACGTGATAATCTACTTTCTCTTCTTTTATCTACCAACTACAAAAGAAAAATTAGCAAGAGAAAGGAAACTGAAGTGAGTGAAAGAAATGAAACTATGCACTAAGGAAAGTAAACAACTGACAGATTAAAGCGTTTCAGACGGATGATGCATGCAAAAATATATGCATATATATATATATATATACAGTGGCGCACCCAGGGGGTGGGCCAAGGGACCCTATCCCCCCCCCCCCCCCCTAAGAAACAGAAATTGCATTATGAATATTGAATTTGGATTATGAATATTTTTATCTTTTCATATTTTTATCTTTTCGACCCCCTCCAAGATAAAATCCTGGGTGAGCCACCGTGTATATATATATATATATATATGTGTGTGTGTGTGTGTGTGTGCGTGTGTAAGTAAGTAATCTTTTTTTTAATTTTCTGCTGGAAAATAGGCTGTTTTTGTATAGCAGTTGCAGTCATTATAAATTAGTGATTACTTTTTCTTAATTTCTCTTAGTTACTGAAGAGTAATAAAACTATATTAACATGAATTTTTGATAAGGGATTGAAGTTTTTAATATTGTTTTGTGGCGCAAATTTTTGGCATGAATCGGTTACCGCAGGTACATTACATTGCCTATCAACATTCGCTAATTGAACAAACACCGGGAGAGTCGTTGGTTTATTTATTTATTTATTTTTTTTTTTGTAATGGGAGCACCGTATAGGCGAACTACCATTGCCCACTGGTTTAAAAATACTGTACAATGAAAGTTTTTCATAAATTTTCTAGATGTGAAAAGTTACCAAATGGTCTGAATTTTTGTAATTTTAATTGTTGAAATTAGAATTAAATTGATGGCAAAATTAGTTCTAACTTAATTTCAGTAACTGGTCCAACTTTACTGAAACTAAGAGCACTAAACATTCACTAATTACCATGTTTTTATTAACTTGCTTTCTTGTTTGTGTGTGTGTTTGTCCAGTACAAATCTTGCAATCGATTTTTAACTAACTTCCCGACTAGCTAGACATTTGAAACTTTTAGAATAGTTCAGAACACGATCACAATGTATTTTTTAATACTTTTAGCCATCTTTAAGTAGAATTGAATTCATTTTCAGTTACTTTTTATTTTGTAGACTGGTGCAGCCATCTATCGACCGGGACGGGAACGAAAAGTTAAACGCAAGTTAATTTCCAATTAACTTCATTTTCTTCCAAGTTGATGGTATAATTCATAAAAAAAAATTTAAAAAGGTATTTATTAATACATAGAATTGTCAAGTTTATGTGATTCAACAGAAAATTTAAAAACATGGTTTATAAAAAGTTCTTTTTATCTTGTAATTATTATACATAATACAAACAACTCCATGCAGATAATGCGGGGTATTTAATAAAGAACTCTTTATATATCAGCAATGAAATAAATTTATATTGGAAATTTCTGTTGTATATAAGAGGTTTCTGATCATGAATCATTTTCGCAAGTATGATATTCAGAATGTAATATTCTATTAAAGAGCATGTAGTGGCTTGGAAGGTAGCACGCTAAAAATATTTTAATAATTATTTTTTAAATTATATTTGTGTTTATAATTAAACTTTCGTAACTATGTTAACCATTATTGGTTATGTTTTCTTGCTGGATGGCAACGATATTTTAAAAAGTTTTTTGGCTTTCTATTTCAAAAAAAGTTCATTTTATAACAAGATAGTTGAGTCATGTCATTTTATCGATAAGTAGATGTTTAGAGTGTTCTTGGGTGAAAATGAATAAAAATGTGGTGGAACAGAAATATCCAGTTCGTCATTATTATCTGCATTTGATATCAATCCAAAAGGCTAATACGACAACACACAAACAGATTTATTTGCTTCACCAGTAGCGAAATCAACGTATTCCGGACTAGAGTTAATTTTCTATGGATACATATATATAAAAAGAAAAATGAAAAACTTCGGAACTTAAAGAATAAGTTCATAAAATATATAAATCGTGTTTAAAAAAATATGAAAAAATATGAAAATCTGTTTAAAACTTTCTGACTGATATTCCACAGTCAAGTAAATTATAATTGCATAATTATAGAACATAATAAAAACTCTTATGTATTTTCTATTATTTTTTAAATTTTTTAACAGCTTTCAAAACTTTTGTAGCAATATTTAAAAAATATGCAATTATTTTTTTAAAAACTTCAGATAAAAGTTGTCTTAAAAATACAATCTGAAGAAAATAAATTAAAAACAAAAAAACTTATACTGAACACAGTTTTTCTACACCACACATTGAGGATATTCTAGCAGTCTCGGTTAATATTGTCAAATCCAATGTTTTTATGCCTAAAACTCTAAACAAAAGAAACCAAATAAGACTAGAAAATTTTCTATTGTTTATTGCAACAAAAGACTTTCAAGCTCAAGCAGCGGGAAAAAATCATAAAAAAAATGCAGAACCGCTTAACTTTTTTTTTCTCGTAAAACTCCCCTTTTCTACTCTTTTTTTTTATTTTGTTAACTCCATATTTTTATTTTACTTTTACAACATTTCTAGAAAAGCAGAGGAGTTAAAATTTAAGCAGAGTAATTTCAGCTAATTACGAAGGAAATCCTAAGTTTTATTCTACCCCCCTGCCAAACCGTACGAGCAAAAAAAAAAAAAAGAAAAAAAAAGGGGAAATTTTTTTATACGGAAAGGGTTTGAGCAAGAAATGCTAAATTAAAATAAAAAGAAAGAAAAAAAACTGCATGCGCATGATGGCTGTCTAAATTCTGAACAAATGTCTTTAAACTGCTTTTTTAAGCTCGGCAAGTTAAGGAAGAAAAAAAAGTTGTCTTTATATAACTTAAGAATGAAGCATTACAAAAGCGGTTTTAAGACACTAACGCTATATTGCGTGATATGACGTTAAAGCGTGATATCCTATAATAGTAAGAATCCCTGAGTTTTAACAAGCAGTTATGATTATACAGAAATAACCATTAATATCTTACATATAAAAATTTTAGGAAGCGAGGTGTTTTATTTTTCTGAACTCCACTATGGAGTATTTAGGCGAAAACTTTTTGAATTTGTTTGTGTTTCACAGAAAATGCACTTGCCTCCCGTCATTTTGCAGACATGCTGTTATTAATCTTTGCTGTAATTTTCCATACGATGAAGACTGTTTTATTCTTTAGTATTAAGTTATTGTTTTTTTACCGTTTTTAAACAGCATAATAAAACAAAGGGATTGTTATGAGAATTACTTATCCAATCATAAACACTTCCACTGAAAACTTCACATACTATAATTTCCAAGGAAAATACATCAGATATTTTTAAACTAGTACGACATGCAATCTTCATTTCTTTCTTTCTACGAAAGCCAAAAAATGTGCGATGTTATTTTAAATAATCCACATTTGTAAATTTGAGACTAAAACGGAAATAGTGACTACAACCTACTTTTAAATAATAGAGCTAAAAGTAATTTGAACGATTATTTAAAACAGGGTTTCCCAAAATTTTCCTGGCATAGAACACTTCTCAAATCCTGAAATTTTAACGGAACACCTCGTTTATTTTGTAGGGTATGTAATAACACATAGTCAATAAACTTTTTTTAAATGAGAAAAAAACATTAATTATTTATTTAGTATTTGGTAATTACACATGAATAATTAATTTTTTAGAAATTTTAGAGCATTAATCCGTCAAACATGTTTGAATTTCTTGTAGCCGTTGCCTGATATAAAACAATGTCAGGTTTTCGCGGAACATCCATTAACTTTCCGTGGAACACCAGTGTTTCGCGGAACGTAGTTTGGGAAACTGGTTTAAACAATCATCTAAATATAAGTCGTTAAATATTTATAATTATGTTTCTCCTTTTAACACAATGATTAAAGTATTGTATAGCCCTCTTTACTTTTCTACTAGTTACACCTATCTATGACACTAGCCTATACAGTCACTGCTAATGGATTGCTTTAAAACTAACTTTCTATAAAATAATATGCTTGTGTTAAAAAAACACCCTTAAGTTAATAGAAGAACTGTAAATAGATATTAATTTTATTAGGCTTCAAACTTCTAATTTGGAAGATCGGCTTTTAATACTACTCACGAAAAAAAATCAGAAAAAAATTAAATTAACCACGGGATAAGAATAGTATTTTAAAAGTTTCAGTGCTATTAAATTTATAATGTTATTTAATTTTACGTAGCATATCAAAGTTACATAACGCGGAATCATGACATTTGCTAGCAAATTCAAAAAATCAATAAATAATATTTTTATTTGTATGTTGAAATTACTATTGTAGTTTTCAAATAGTTAAATTCGAAGATTTCAAAATGTGTTACCAAACATTTTTGAGAATGAAGTTGGCAATAAATCCCATGAAAAAAATAGGGTTTTCCAGACAGTTAAGAAAGTAACATGCATTAAATTTAGTCGAAGTGGTTAAGCAAGAATGGTCATCTTGATTTTTTTTTCTACCAAACCTATAATAAACTACTCAAGATTTGTAAACTAATATTAACAAAGAAGTATCTTTTAAATTAAAATGGATAATATGATTCCAATTTTACTGTAATGCAAAGAAAAAAGATAAAATGTTAAGATTCAATATTCGTAGGTTAAACTGATAATCAGACTTAAATACGAAGCCTGATTTTCCCTTTATAAATTTTTACATTTTAATGATTGTTTAAAAATAAATCTTTAGTAAAAAAGCTCAATTTACTCTAAGTTACTTTTTAGATCTTCAGTTTTGACTGCAACAGGTATTGATTTAAAATTTTGAGTCCAGTTTTCTTATAATTTTAATTAAACTTCAGCCTAGAAAGTAATGAAAGTATGAACGAACAGCTAATCGCATTACAGCCATTTTGAAGAATATTTCATGGCCTATTCATTAATATAGTTCGACAAAATTAAATTTTTAAGCTGTTTTTTAAACTTTTTTTACGTTTGCATTTAAAATAATACATTAAGGGTTATAAAATTTATATCACGAGAAAGATCATAAAAATTCCTTCAAAATGAAATTTTTTTCGAATTTTTACCTCCATTTCCTGATTTTTGGTGAATTTTTAAAGATTAATTTTTAGAATTTAATTTATTAAATGCTGATCACGTGATTTCTTTTTCTGGTACTTTCAATAAATTTATCGTCACGTGCGTAACAACTAAATAGACAAAAAAAATATTTTTTATCTTTCTAATGCTGCAGACGATTGGATATTATCCAAAAAAAATAAATATCCCTTACGATCTTTTTATAAATATATATATATATATATATATATATATTACATCAATTGTATACATTGATCGTGGCATTTATTATAAATATATATATTTAATTTTTTTTGGCATTAATTGCATACATTGACCGTTGCATTTAATTTGAATGTACTCCGTAGCGAAGCGCGGGTTTTCAGCTAGTAAATGATAAAAAGCAAGTAATAACATAAAATAACATTCAAAGGAGCATATTTTTAAGAAAATAAACTTAAAACGTCGGTTCGCGCTTGTGCGTCAGAAAGGTTGCTTTATATATAAAATTGTTCCGTGATTGACTGACTGACTGACTGGATGACAGATAATGCACAGACCAAACCGCTGGACCTAAAGGGCTGAAATTTTTCATGGCGATTTTTCTTATAGTGTAGGGGTGCACTAAGAAAGATTTTTGAAAAATTCTTCTTAGATTTTTTTAAAATTAAATTTTTAAGTTATTTTTGTAACTTTTTAAAGTTTGCATTTAAAATAATAATCTGAGAGTTATAAAATTTACATCACGAGAAAGATCATAAAAATTCCTTCAAAATGAAATCTTCTTCGAATCTTTAGCTTCCTTTTCTGAATTTGGGTGAATTTTCAAAGATTAATTTTTAGAATTTAATTTTAAATGCTGATCACGTGGTTTCTTTTCTTTTTGCGATACTTTAAATTAATTTTGCGTCACGTGCATAACAACGAAATAAATTGACAAAAAAATATTAAAATACGGTAAAAGATAAAATTTAACAACTAGACTAATTGAGGTGGAAGTTTTTTAAGAATTTAATTCAAATTAGTATGTTTATGGATATTAAACATACAAATTAATTGCATACATTGACCGTTTTATTTAATTTGAATATTTTCTTCTACATTATTTTGTCTATAAAAATATCTGTTACGATTTATATATATATATATATATATATATATATATATATATATATATATATATATATATATATATATATATATGCATTAATTCCATACAGTGACCGTTGGATTTAATTTGAATGTACTCCGTAGCGAAGCACGAGTATTCAGCTAGTAAGTCATATAATGAAATTTAAATATAGGACTAGCATTCTAAATAAGTGATATTTTTTCCAAATACGTTGTGTTTTAGCATATATGGTGACTACTCATAACGGTACATTTGTAAATAATAAGTATCTGTACTTCATTACTCACTCTGAGAACACACACACATATATGCATATTAAATTTTAAAGGAAATATAGTTTTTCACATCAGTAAATAAGAATTAAAGTTTAAAATAAATATTAGTATAAGAGAAGAATGCAGCACTTTCCTATATAAACAGAATAATATAAAAAGTTGGAACAGAAAGCTATAACATGTAGGAGAACCAAAAGAAGAAAAAAATAATTTAACTGTTTAATGATAACATGTCTTTTGCAACAGTTTCCCCGTTAGATAATGTGGGCGCTGCTGGGAAAGACGTGTTATCATTAAACAGTTAAATTATTACTTTCTTCTTTTAGCTTTCCTACATTTTCCTAAAGTTTCCTGTTTCATCTTTATATCTTTTTATTTACATATAAATAGATACAGATAGATAGATAGATAGATAGATAGATAGATACATGCATACATACATACAAACAAACAAACAAATAGAAACGACTATGTATTTTTAAGTCGAAATATTATCCTCCAATTTTCCTTCAAATAAGTAATGGACTGTTAAAAAAGATATCGTTTATATAAGATTAGAACTTTAACATTTTAAATATAAAGCTCTCGCATTATGTAAAACTACATAGATAATGCGATAACTTTATAAAGCTATTATATTTTGCTTATTTATTCATAACCATCGGGGTTTTTTCTGTTAAAGTTATCTGTCGAATATCATTGTACTAAGTAATAGTGTCGCTCTAATATTGTTTAAATAGTTTTAAGTCCCTGAAACGTATGGCAAAACAAAATTTTACAATAATACCAGATACAAGTAAACAACGAGTTAAAGTATGATTCAAAACGTTAATTACATATTTTTTATAAATTATATTCATATAGATATTAAAATCGTCTCAGAGGAAATTAATTTTTAGGTTAAAAAATTTCATTTGGACCCTCTAATCCATAAAAGACCATCAGTATATTTTGTGAAATTTGAAACTTTTAAGGTCAAAACAATAAGATTAAAACACAGTTCTCCCTTTTGTTTCTATATTGCTTAAGCATCACGAAAAACATAAATAAATAAAAATAAATAAATAATAATAATAATAATCAGATAGTGATGATTCAAAAGAAACAATGAAAAATTTGTTAAAGTATGATTCAAAACGTTAATTACATATTTTTTATAAATTATATTCATATAGATATTAAAATCGTCTCAGAGGAAATTAATTTTTAGGTTAAAAAATTTCATTTGGACCCTCTAATCCATAAAAGACCATCAGTATATTTTGTGAAATTTGATACTTTTAAGGTCAAAACAATAAGATTAAAACACAGTTCTCACTTTTGTTTCTATATTGCTTAAGCATCACGAAAAACATAAATAAATAAAAATAAATAAATAATAATAATAATAATCAGATAGTGATGATTCAAAAGAAACAATGAAAAATTTAATAGAAAACTTTAGTTTCTTTTTAAGATCAAAGTTTTTCACTTAGTATTTTCTGTTTTTTACGCGTAAAAATAGAAGCTTAAGTATATTGTTATTTAGCGTTTTGTTATAATAATAACATACATATAAATGAATTTCTACCCAGGATGTTCTATAGCAACTAAAATTTCTTTTTTGTTCTATAGATGTTGAAACTTTTATGTACACACAGTAATAATTAACTTTACAATTTGATACTAGCAGTAACGCTAACACTTCTAGACTATTTCGTTTTTTTATTTTTGTGTGAGATAAGAACAGTTTTCATTACAGTGAAATTTCTATATTTTCTTCCTAAACAGCGTAACGACGGCACGGCGGAAAATTATTTTGCAGTGACTTCTAAACGACATAAAAGAGGACCCTTTCCCATGATGATTATTATTACGTTCCATAATACTGATGCCATTACCTATGCAAATTCTTATTTGAGTTACATTTCGGTGCATCACTCCTGTAATTTTCAGTCGATGTGTGACGTCAGTGTCGATAAGTCCGGCCATGGTAACTCACTACACAAAGAGGGAAGAAAATTGAATTTTACGGTCAATTACACTTTGTCAATGCATAGTTTAAACAGCTTTGCATGCAGTAAATGCATAATGTGAGGTTTATCCACTTTTGTTTCAACAAAAGATTGTCCCAAAAGAATGTAGCTTCTTTCCTTTGGTTTTGACGTCACATATTGGGCGACAGCGGTTATATCAAGAAATATGATAAGGTAGGCAACGTTTTTTTTTCAACAGGCCTTCGGATGCAGGGGATAGGAGAGGGTGTAAGAATATCCAAGCCAAATGACCAGGGCTGGCCTGGATACAGCTTAGACCTTGGAGCTAGGTAAACATACTTTTTCGGGACCTGCTTCGCCCCTGATTTTTAGAGAGATCCAATCTTTAAGGCTGCTGTGTACTAACCCTATTAGATTCGTTCAACTCAATGTTAACCTATGCAGTGGCGTACCTAGATCATTTGGGGCCCGGGGCGGATTTATTTTTGCCCCCCCCCCAAAAATGGTAATTTTTAACTTTTTCTAATGACATCTAGCCTTTCTTTGCCTTAATCAGACAGTCTCCTCAGGCTATTGACCTGTGATGACAGTGGCGTGCTCAAGATTTTGTTCTGGGGCAGTCAAGGCCTCCATGTGCTAGGGGTCGACCATTTCCCTGACGCCCTATTATCAGGGTGGACTAGAAGGGGGTGTCTTCCGGGGGGGTCTAGGGGGTATGGAATACCCCCAGCCGAAGGGGGGGGGTGTCCGGTGACCTTCCCCCTGAAAATTTTGAAAA
This sequence comes from Dolomedes plantarius, assembly GCA_907164885.2. Taxonomy (NCBI): domain Eukaryota; kingdom Metazoa; phylum Arthropoda; class Arachnida; order Araneae; family Dolomedidae; genus Dolomedes; species Dolomedes plantarius. The sequence continues at coordinate 191,860,732 of OU015491.1, read as the reverse complement.
TTAGGTGTTAAATAGTGCCATTTTAGGCTATCTAGAGTACTAGATGCCACTTCTTAAAAATCAAATATCTATGAATTCGGATAAAATATTTAAAGCGACGTCCCTGTCATTATTGGAATGAAAATCTAACAAGAAGTGCTTTTTAAAGCAGATACGCAACGAAACAGTGCGTGCGTGCCCTGTTGAAAAAAAGACGCCTTCAATACTTTGATAGGCAAGGGTTCGGTTCACTCTCGCGGTTCGCGGATAGTACTGTAGAAGTGTATAAACAGCGCTCGGCACTTGGCTTTAGAAATACTGTTTCTGGCACTCTAAAGCGCTAAAATTGTAACAATAAAGATCGCTAAAAATGTAAGTGCAATAAAGATCATAATAGTAAAGAATAAATAACACAATTACTATTAGGTCTATACGAAATATTTTTGCATTATTTTGTAAATTTAAAAAATTTATTTTAGCTCTATGGGGGGGGGGGGGGCCTGTTCCGCTCCCCCCCCCCGTCGGCACGCCCCTGTGTGCAGAGAAAAAATTGACAGAATAAGGGAGCGAACTCTTGCAGTACGAGGTGAGCAATGATCATTACTGTTTAAGCGTTAAAAGTCATGTCAAGGTCTGGGTTCGAGCAATCGAACCAATGACGTACCGCACGGCACAGCTCCGAGACCAACGTTCTAACCGCCTGAGCCATGAGCTCGCTAACTTACTGTTCGGTACAAGGTTAAAATCAATTGTACGGCGCTGGTTTTCGTTGTATGAATTTTTCGTCAGGCCAAGGTGAATGGTAAAAGGCTTGGCCGTTTGATTAATAAAAGCGATAATAGTTAAAGACAAAATTCATATTAAAAAGAAAAGGAGCCATTTTGGCGCCAATACTTACTAATAATATTCAGGTAGCTTCAAGGAAAACCAAAGAAATACCTCAATTTGATCTACGTTAACTTTATTGGTAATTCAAATTTAAAAATTTTTACTTTTCACAAGGCAATACACATTCACAGTATCAGTATGAAAAAAATAGAATGGGAATACATCACCTAGAAAATGCCGTGTTGTGTGAAACCATGTTATATGAGACCCAGGGACATTTCCAAAAAGGGTGGGGGGGGGGGGGGTGCGTTCTGAAAACTTATTAAAAACAAACATTTTTTAAAAATTCCATATAAGCAAGTTACATTAAGAATTCTGTATTAATTTCAAATAGGTAAAAGCCTCCTTTTAAAATTGTCTTTTTCTAACTTTTGCATCAGAAAATTGTCTAATTGTCTCATGAAAGTTTATTTTCATAGCTAACTTGTTCTCGATGGATAACATTGCTAGGCCATTCAGTCTGATTTGGCTCATTGTTGAGCGCAAATAGTTTTTGATGACTTTCAATTTCGAAAAACTTCTTTCACAAGTTGCGACTGAAATGCAAATCGTCAAAAACAACTTTAGTGCTAAACACAAGTTTGGTACTGACTCTTGAAATTCCATACCAAGAATGAACTGCAAAACTTGAAGAGCTAACCACTTTTTGACTTCCTCTGTATTAATATTTGAAGGTTATCATTATGGAATAGAATAATTTATCTCCTAATGAAACATTCAAACTGGTTCAAACTATGCAGAAACGATTGATGGAGGTCCTTAGACGTAAGGGCTATCCGACCAGTTACGTCTTAGTCTTTTTATTTCTGGCAAAACCTCGTCCTTAGAAAATTCGTCGTAACTTTCAGTTAGACGAGAAATAAGTTCTGGCAATTTCTCATCTGGAGCTTTGTTCAAATTAACCGACTGCAAGACTTCAAATTTGTTATGAATGTTCTCCATGGATTTTGTTCTTGTTTGGAGTTCCAAATACAACCTATCTACACATTGGAACATGGACCTCCTTAGTTCTTCTTGTAAAGATAAACCCTCATCTTTGCTTTTCACCCCTTAGCTTTTTCACCCGGCATCATCTTTTTCGATCTTTTTCTGCCTCTCTTTTCAATAAGAATTCCCATTTCTTCACATTTCTGGGAAGCGAAGTCCAAAGCATCACTAACTAAAGATTCTCTGCTTTCCTTAATAAAAAGTTCCAATGCTCTTAGCTTATTTAAAGCCTTGTCCAAGGAAATTCCCTGAATTTGCAGACAGTGTTGAGTGTGGTTCATTTCCTCCAAAATGTCTGACCACAGGCGTAGAAACGCTATAAACTTAAAATCGCAAACATTTGCCATTATAATCTGAGCTGATCCTCCTGTATCTAGGTTTTCAGACTAGTCGCACAGCTTCTCCACTGCATCGATCAATTTTCCAAAACACACAACATTATTCAAATTTTTACGCCAAAGCCAGAATCTGACACAAAGAATCGGCTTACCTGTAATTTCCAAGCTCATCGTCGTCATCCGTCAGTCTTTCTTCAACCTAATGCTTAAATCAGGACTTCTGACACCAGAAAACTAACCAGTCTATAACAGGGCACGATTTAGAAAATTCTTAACTTAGGCACAACTCGGGATAGGGCGATGGGGGCCCCCTAACAGTGATGTGGGCATAAAATTTCCAAAATTGAGACACACAAAAAATATTCATGAATCATTGGGAAAGTATCATTTTACAGAGAATTGGCTATTTGAAGCGTAGAAGCCTAGAGCATTATCAAATAACAAAAAGCAATACAACATATTAACTTCTTCGTTAAATTAAAACACCAATACAATGCAACCAGAAAAACTTAGTAATCCCTTATATGCATTATAACATACATACGAACTATACATATAACTATACATATGATGAACCAATCAATCAAATTTGAAAGGATATATAAAAAAAATTGATATTGAAAAAGGTAAAATAAAAAAAAACTGAATTGGAAAGTTTTCTTTTTTTCTTTTAAAATAAGTTTTTTGGGGGGCCCAACATTCGGGGGCCCCTAGGCCCGGGCCTGCCGGGCCTAATGGAAAATCAGGACCTGGTGTATAAGGACTTTGCCTAAAATAAAGACTATCAGCCTATTTAATGATTTTCATGCGTTTATTGCACTTCTAGGATGAATACGGTTACGTACAAAATTTTAAAATTCATCAAGAAAAGTTCGTGGGTTCTGGAATACGACGAAGAATGTTGGGCGATTCTCAGCAACTCAGCGTCAGCTCTATGGCATCTCTCAGCACCATAGGCGTAGTGTGCTTCTAACTTTTTTTTTTTTTTTTTTTGGGGGGGGGGCACGAATTGAATTCAGTTAGGGCCCTCCTCAGCGCTTCGACTACCGGACGGTCCTTAAAATATGAAATGTTGGGATTTTTTGAAATTAAATAAAAATGGAATTGATGTTTGAGTGGTTAGTTATACAATGAGAAAAATAAATAAAATATTAATAAAATCAGAAAAAAATATAGCATCGAATTTATGCTATGGATCATATCATTGTTAAAATCTATGTTAAGGCTAAAGACATAATCGGAATCTTCAGTTTCACAGTTTGAAAAGGCGGCAAAAAACCCAGCTTTCTTAAAAGTTTTCTACAATTTTATGGTTTTAACTGAACTTCTATTAACGTTTTAATTTATTTCAAGTTAAGTTGGGGGGGGGGGGACACGTGAAATGTTGGAAGTCGCTAAAATATGCAAGTGTAATATTTTATAAAAACAATAACGTTCTTGTCTGATATATTTTTTTAAATTAAAAATGTAATTTTTTTAGTAAAGTTATCATTCAATTTTAAAAAAGACCCCTGTCGGGGGGCCCCTTAGTAAGTGGGGCCTGGGGCGGACCGCCCACCCCCCACCCTCCACCCCCCTGGTCCGCCACTGAACCTATGGAAAAAATGTGTCCAAGGATTGCGGACTTGGATTGAAGATTAAATTAAATTAAATTAAATTAAATTTAAAAAAAACTGTACTCCGCAGTAGAGAAAGAAATTTTACATCTTGGGATATTTTTCGTTTTTTTTAAATGCAAATACTATTTTAAAATTTAAATTATTCGGGGAAATATCTGGTATAGTGTGTTTTGGACGCTCCTAAATTCCTTTGGTGGACGAAATTCATAAAATGAATCCTGTTGCAAGGTGCAGAAAAGTTAAGGCTATCTGAAAATGCTATTTCTATTGGATTATTAGCATTTATGTAGCTGTAAATAGTAGACACATTTTCTCAATAGGTTAACATTAAGGTAAGCGAAATCTATAGGGTACACAGCAGCCTTAATGTTTAACCTAATAGTTCATATATTCGTAATACATTAAAAATTTACCTGTTTTTATGAAATGCCATTGTATTTACACAAGAATAATTTACAAAACAGCAATTCCGTGAGTGATTTTACGTCCCCGTTTTTACTCATTTTCCAATTGTTAATAAACGTTCGTGAAACGTGAGAAATTTGATGACTGTGAAGGCAATCCATCCACGCATTTCTTTTTTGCTTTGACACACATTTTAAAAAATCGTGCCAAATACCGGGTGTTTGGTTCAACTCAAACTACACGGAGCAGGACGCATTATCTCGCAGTTTCATCTTTGCGTGAAAGGTACGCCGCTATCGCTGACGCATTGAATATTTGTGGTGTCGTGGTGATCACTCTCTTTCGGGGCGCTGATATCGCCTCCCCTCCCCCCCCCCTTTTTGAAGCCATTCCTTCAAAAATGATGTCGTGTCAATATATCAGAAAATGTAAAACGTCTCGAAAATGAAAATGAAACGAACGACAAAAAATACTGGGGGAAGCACATTCTGGAGGCATGTTCCCCGCTGCACGTGAGTGGAATTAAATTTAGCGCTGGTCCCCGCTTTGGTATACGAAAACAAGGCGCACCTATAAAATAACTTTCTCAAGAAGACAAGAGAGAAAGAGGAAGAAAGAGAGGAAGGACATTTTCGCGAGACAGCCGAAAAGAACACTCGTAAAAATGAGGACGATTTAATACAGTGGCTGACATAAACCCATGAGACACTCGGTGGAGGGATGCAAAAACAAGTGCCTCGCAAAAATAATAAAACTGCTCGCATATGCATAAAGTGGACCCTAGCCTCTCTTTTTCCCTCCCCCACTATAGTCTTTGACTGCCCAGTTTCGAACGCAGTGGGGAAAAAACAAATGCAGAGAGAAGAACAAAAAGAAGATGAAGGGCGAGAGGAAGTGGGGGAGGGTGGTGGTGTGGAGAATGGCTCGCCCCCATTAATCTGCGGGGCCAGCTGCGGGTGACGGTCGGGGCCCTCATTTGCATGGACTGTGTCGCAGGGGAGTCGCCTCTTCCCGACAAAAATCGAAAACGCCCCCGTGGATCAGTGAGCGGGGGACCGACTATTTAGTGCGTTTGTGAGTTCCAAAAGCCAAACTCCAGTGCTGTGGGCATGCTCCGCTTTCGCGCTGAAATAATAAAAAAAATAAATAAAAGGGCGAAACGTTTGTAGTTGCATATTAATTCAACTAATGATATTAAGGTCTCTGTCCTCTATTATTTAACATAAGGCAGAAAGCAGACGTCATGCACAATTTTTTTTTCTTTTTCCTTTTTTCGTCATATACTTTCCAAAAAAAGGTGTCAGCTTAGCAGTTTCTCAGTTTCTCATCCTGAGCGCAAATGGAACAGTAAAAGATAATTTGTCATCAGTTATATATATATATATATATATATATATATATATATATATATATATATATATATATATATATATATATATATATGTGTGTGTGTGTGTGTGTGTGTGTGTGTGCGTGTGTATATATATATATTCCGGTGTCTAGTGTGTAGTCACTTGGTCGAAAAAAGAAACATCTCATAGACTGAAAGTAAACTCGGTATATTACACTTGCAACGCCCACACAGGACAATATCCACACAGGAATACAGGAATACTTCTTAATACGCTTAATCTTTAATTATTTAAAAACCAAAAACGAGCGCGCGGTGCTGATGGAAAGTCGAGTTGAGGTTGCTTCTTCTGGCCACGCACAAGGTTCTGTGGCAAACCATGGATAAGTAAAACTCCCATCATTGATTAAATAAAACTCCCATATATATATATACACTGAAGTGCCACTGAATTAGGGATAGCAAAGCCTATGCAAATTGTGTAGCGCTGCGCATCATGTATGCGCAAGTGAGGGCGCTGTGGTAACTGCATATATAGCGCGTACTGTGGTTGTTCTGAATTAGTTGTTGGAATTGCCAGTATGGGTAAACTGCCTGATTTAGACGCCTTCGATCGCGGACAAATCGTAGGTGCTCGACGCATGGGCCATTCAATTTCCGAAATCGTCAGACAGATAGGATTTTCAAGGTCGACAGTGTCACGAGTATACCTAGAATACATGGATGGTGGAAAAAAACTAGCGATCGGGCAAACTGCAAAGGACAATTAGCCTTGACAGTGCGTGGTGAGAGACGGCTCAGGCGTATTGTACGTAGCCAGCGAAGCCAAACATTAGCTCAAATTACCACCCAGTTTAATGACGGTGCCAGTCGTACAGTCAGTAAACGGACTGTGCAACGCTCGCTTCACCGTATGGGTTTCGGGAGCCGTCGACCTACGAGAGTACCATTGCTCTATACTCGCCATCGGGCTGCACGTCTTGCCTGGGCAAGAGAGCACAGAGACTAGAGTGTAGAGCACTGGAAACGAGTAGCATGGAGTGATGAGTCTCGATTCCGACTACTTAACGCCGACGGGAGGCTGAGAATATGGCGTCAGGCGCATGAAGCCATGGATCCTGCATGCCTGGCTGGAACTGTACAAGGGCATGGTGGCTCAATCATGGTCTGGGGTGTTTTTTCGTGGCACAGTTTGGGACCTTTGGTGCGTGTACCAACCTCCCTCAATGCAATTCGGTACGTAGAGTTGCTGGGTGATCACCTCCATCCGTTTATGCTGTTCTGTTATCCGCACGGTAATGGAGTTTTCCAGCAAGACAACTGTACCTCTCACAAGTCCCGGTTGGCTACTGGCTGGTTGGATGAGCATTCCTCTGACTTCTCTGTCATGAATTGGCCACCTAGAAGCCCAGACTTAAATCCTATTGAGCATCTTTGGGATGTTTTGGAATAAGGCGTGAAAGGCCATCACACAGCACCAAACAACCTTACTGAATTATGGACAGCTTTAGCCTATATTTGACAAGCCATTCCCGTGGAACGTTTCCAGAAACTTGTTGAATCTATGCCTCGTCGTGTGGCAGCCGTTATCAAGGCCAGAGGAGGCCCAACTCGTTACTAGGTAGGTATCCCTAATTCAGTGGCACTTCAGTGTATATATATATATATATATATATATATATATATATATATATATCACTCAACCCCTGTTAAAAATTGTCAAGAATAGATGTGTAACTGGTCAAATCGGGTACTGCTTTGACCACAGCCGTTTTTTATAATGAATTATCCACAACGCGGGCGGGAATATTAAACAGCATTGAATTCGAAGTTCTCTCTGAGACATACCAGAGTAAGGTACCGAGGAGCGCACGTGATTGTCAGAAAAACTCATAAATTAAAGCGCGGTCTTAAAACGGGGACGCGTCAACTGGCAACTTACAAAATGAACTGAATACAATAAGTCTGTTTTTAAAGTTAAGTAGGCTTTAATGTAAGTTATCACAAATTCTAACTAAGTTAATAAACTACTCCAAATTACTAAAGGCAAAGTAAGCCAGAACTGAAGAAGAAGAAGAAGACGAAAATAGAAATAGAAATAAAACACCCTTACTCAGACCTGAGTTCATAGTTAAAATCATATTTACAGCAACATCAATACATCTTTATTCTAAAAGCGCACACCATCAAGCTTCAATCTAAACTTGAAACCAAAAGTATACCCAATCTGAACTGTCCGAGATGCTTCGTCAACCAGTTGCCTCAGTTTACTTTTGTGACAGAGGAAACTACCTTTTAGTCTACAAGTCTTTCTTTTACCGTCCCTCAAAGATCTTGTGTAGACCTTCTAATTACGTAGACCTTCTAATTACCTCAGAAGTGTTTTTTCTTCTTTTTTTAAGTATCAGTGAGAGAGCGATACAAGGGATTGTGGAAGATTTTGCAAGAGTTGCGACTTACTGGTTTGGCGCGCTACGATTTTTTTTTTTTTAAATATATATATATATATATATATATATATTTATTTATTTATTTATTTTTTTTTTTGGGGGGGGGGGTTGTTGGCAAACCGAAGGGTAAACAAGTCGCGACAGATAAGCGAACTTAAACAAACCGAGCACCAAAACAAAAAACAAAACTAAAGGTATATAATAAGGCGATCCCACACAAGGTATAGAAAAGATGAGTTGCACCAGTTATAAGATAAAATCATTGTTTAAAGGTAAACAAAAGGATAGAAAAAGATAACATTATCTTGATTTAGACATCTTTAGGAAGAGCATTTGGGCTCTCTACCTACTGATGTTGGAATATACAACCTTCGTGGGATTAAAACAGATCGAAGAGAATAAAACTAATAGTAGAAATTAAAAGTAAAAATAACAATAACGGTAATAATGAAATCGATGATAATATCACCGGTTGCTTCAAAATCTTAGGTATCAAAGAAAAAAAAATTCTTGATTTTGTAGCCATCCAAAAAATACAAAGGCGAAGAATTAAAACTTCAAATTTAAACTATGCCTTTAACTTTTTAAACTGTACATTTCAGTTTTTTTTTCCTTCTGCGCAGTCTAAATTAAACACCACTGATTATTTCGACACATGATCACATGGAAGATTTTTTACATAACAGGGGAAAAAAATCCCATGTTCACACAATTTAGAGACAACACTCACAAATAAATCCTTAATATAAAAATATTACTTCCTCTATCACCGATAAAAGGCTTCAGTTAATGAGAGAAAGACATCTCTCATTCGACTGTGTTCAGGTCTAACCATTACGTATAAAAACGTACTCTATCTCTTTAATCCTTTTAATTCTGACAGGATAATCCCTAAGGCAGGATAGCCCCTAAATGTCATATGGTTAGTAAAAGACTTTTATGGAATTTTCACTACCATAAAAGAGAAATGTAGGATAGCAGCATGCAGAGTATGGACGACTTGATCGGGTTAACATCATTTTCCAGTCGAGATTGACCAATGACTGCCAGTTTACAAGATAGCCAACTCAATAGCTTACTGACTAAATTTAACCTTTCAAGATTGCAATTGTATATAACACGGAAAACCTCTCTGGAAGCGGACATTGATAATAAATAATGTTTTGGACGTGATTTAAGGGGTACACGTTGAAATGTTGAACATTTTTTTAATGTTAAAAAGTTAAAATTGGCAATCCAATACTTAGCTAGGTGCCAGCTTTACAGAACTTACTTAGATGTTACTATACATATATTATATATATTTGCTAGCACTTTTATAATATAATAATAAAAAAAGATCAACTGTTTTGTTAATATGGTGTCTAGATCGGTAAGGTGACTTGTATTCTCCCCACTCTTGAATTTTTATAATTAATTTTCGATTCTTAGATCTTAATCGTTGCAAAACCATCCCTGGTCTGCAGTTTAGTTATGATTTACAAGTATGACAACACAGTTTAGATCGGTGTTTCTAGCGTATGATCTAGACTTATTTTGTTCCATTCAATATGAGCACATCAGCATGACGACAGTGAAGAAACACAAGTCTACGGCTACTTGGTACGCTCTGGAGATGCCTATCGTTGGGTGAGCTCTTTTACTCGGGTGTGTAACATGCCCAAGCTTCAAATATATTGATTAATTTTCTGTTTAGTAAAGACTGAATAACAGAGATAAAAATGAATTATTAGATTAGTTGATTGGTTTGGGGCGTTAGGTTTAAGCTTTTAATACTACAGTTGAATAATTAGGACTCTTGAACTATGTCAAAGTCGATGAAAATATTAAACAATTATGTTTATATATATATATATATATATATATATATATATATATATAGGGTAAGTATGCCTAATATGAGACCCCCTTTTATTTTCATATATAACTAGGAAAGTAAGAGAGGGATTAGAGTACCAACTTGATAAACTTTTAATACACTGCTGGCCACTGTAAATGCAACACCCTGAAGGAAACATGCAAATAACATGAAATTTACAACATGCATTAGCGGAGGTGAGATATGCAAATGATTAGAATTTCAGCCCAGACGCACATCACGCGCGCCTGTGGCGCCACTTAAAAGCGCTATTTAAGGCTTGGAGACTTCGACGATTTCAAGTTCGGCAATTGTGTTTTTCTTGTGGTTTTTTTCAAAAAAAACGATCAATTATGCCTCGTCGAAAATAGCGATCATCTTTTGATCAAGTATCCGAGTTCGACAGAGGAATGATAGTGGCCTACCGAGATTGTGGATTATCTTTCAGGGAAATCGGTAGTCGTGTTGGACGAAACCAAACAACTGTAATGCGGATATGTGATCGTTGGATGCAGGAGGGTACGACGGACCGGCGTGTTCGATCGCATCCACCTCAGTGCACCACTTCACGTGATGACAGGCAAATTGTGCGCATGGCAGTGACGGATCGCTCAGTCACATCACGAACCATAGCACAGCACATGCAGTCTGTAACGCATCATCCAGTGTCTGCGCGTACCATTCGACGCCGTTTACAGCAGAGTGGTCTGTCCGCAAGACGTCCATTGCTTTGTCTACCCTTGACGCAGAACCACAGACGTCTCCGCCACCAATGGTGCGATGACAGAAGGATGTGGACGGCAGAATGGAATGAAATTGTCTTTACTGACGAGTCACGCTTCTGTCTGCAACACCACGATGGTCGCATTCGAGTCTGGAGACACCGTGAAGAGAGGATGCTGAACAGCTGCGTTATGCACCGCCACACTGGTCCTGCACCGGGTATTATGGTATGGGACGGTATTGGATATCACTCTCGTACACCTCTAGTACGCATTGCCGGTACTTTAAACAGCCAGCGCTACATCTCCGAGGTGTTGGAGCCAGTTGTCCTTCCTTATCTTCAGGCCTTGCCCACAGCCATATTTCAACAGGACAATGCGCGACCACACGTGGCACGCATTGTCCAACGGTTCTTCGTCAATCGCCAGATTGAATTGCTTCCCTGGCAGCCTCGCCCTCCGGATCTTTCGCCGATAGAAAACATGTGGTCCATGGTTGCTCTACCATTGACCCAGATTCCATCCCCAGCTGCGACAGCAGATCAACTTTGGCAACGTGTGGAAGCTGCTTGGTCTGCTGTACCCCAAGAACTCATCCAAGATCTCTTTGAATCAATGCCGAGGCGTGTGGCAGCGGTGATCTCCAACAATGGCGGCTACTCTGGCTACTGATTTTGGCAGGAACCACACTTCACAGAAGTCTATAAATTTAATCATTTGATACTTGGTCAACATGTTATCTACAAAATAAATTTTGTTGTGATATCTCTTGTCTTTCTTGGTGTTGCAATTTGGGTGGCCAGCAGTGTACATATATTTTACTACATATAACACTGACAGAAAATTGAAAATAACCTTACAATTTTCTTGTATGAAATTATAAACATAAGTGTTCCATTTTTGGGGTCTGAAAAAAGTAGTCCTAATATGAGACCCCCATTATACAACTCTAAATATGAATATGTATTACCGAAAAGTTCGTAAAAAGAAAACTGTACACGATAATTAGATAACAGTTACCTATATACACTAACTAGCTGAAAACCCGCACTTCGCTACGGAGTACATTCAAATTAAATACAACGGTCAATGTATGCAATTAATGCCAAAAAAATAAATTTATATGTATATATTTATAATAAATACGACGATCAATATATACAATTGATGTAGGAAAAAAAAGATATATATTTATAAAAAAATCGTAAGGGATATTTTTATAGACAAAATAATGTCCAATGGTCTGCCGCATTAGCAAGAAAAAAATATTTTTTTGTCTATTTCGTTGTTATGCACGTTATTTCGTTGTTATGCAAATTAATTTAAAGTGCCAGAAAAAGAAGTCACGTGATCAGCATTTAATAAATTAAATTCTAAAAATGAATCTTTAAAAATTCACCAAAAATCAGAAAATAGAGGTAAAGATTCGAAACAGATCTCATTTGAAAGGAATTTTTATAATCTTTCTTGTGATATAAATTTTATAACCCTCAAATTATTATTTTAAATGCAAACTTAAAAAAAGTTACTAAAACAGCTTAAAAATTTAATTTAAAAAAACACTATAAGAAGAATCGCCATGCAAAATTTCAGCCCTTGAGGTCGAGCGGTTTGGTCTGTGCGTTGTATGTCAGTCAGTGAGTCAGTTACGGAACTGTTTTATATATATAGATAGGTTAAAAAGAAAAGTGACATTTTAAACAAATTAGTTGGTTTACACTACAGGTTTTATATGGTGCCCCCACAATAAAATGGGCAGTAAAATTGCGGCGTAGTATAGGGCAATGTTTGATTACAAGTGCCTCCGCATTGGTTTAATAAAAAAAATTAAAACAACCATTACAGGTTTTGTTTACTTTTTGTTTTTAGATTCAAACTTTTCACATTGTTTACAAATAAACAACCACAAAAAGGTATTCAGCGTCGTTTTCATCAATGCTATCATCACTGCTGTCATGGAGAGAAAGTTTTTCATCATCTTCAAATGAGCTGAGATCATCATAGCTAAAATTAGGCTTATTCGTTCTCTGGTTTTTAACTACTGTTGCATTTTTATCCATCCTTAATTTCCCCTTCCTGTAGGGACCTCTTTGCCTTTTCCTTTTCCTTTTATTGTTTCCTTATCCTTTTGTTTTTATCTTAATCTCCTTTTCCTTGTTTATCCTTTGATTTCTTATATTTTAGGTCTATTCCTTTTTTTTCTTGTAGGAAACAAACTTTTTTTAATTATGCTGCAGTTCTTTTATTAATGCTATCAATCAATGATGTGATAATATCGGCTTTACGGGCCCCACTTGGTTTCGAGGTGTTTTTCTCAGGTAACGTAAGCAAGGGATTTATTTCTTCAGGAGTCACTAAGAATTGGTTTAAACTTGTTGTTTGGTCAATACCTTACACATTGTCTCTACTGCTACTTGGTTGTGGATTTCGCCTAGGTGTCATTGCATCTGCAGCTTCAGAAGAAACAAGGCTGTGAGAGTGAAAACTAAAATGCCTATAATGAGACCCTATCACATATTAGGCATGATTTGGGGTCTCATATTGGGCACGACCATGTTGTTGAACAAGACAACGATTTTTTTAGTTTAGGATTGATGTTAGCTTAAAAACAAACAGGCGTGTTTACACTCCACATTGATAGCTACCTATGTAATACTAACAGTTTTGATGAGAGTCTCACCTTAAAGGTGAAAACAGCCAATGAAATTGCAAAAAAGTCGACGAGCACACATTCTGGGGAAAAAAATACTGCACCTTTGTGTGCGCTTACAAACACTCGACTGACCGATTACGAATTATGCAATAGACTACCGTTTTACGTTCCAGTCGGCAGCACTTTATACGTCCTATAAGCTGGGGTCTCATATTAGGCATACTTACCCTATATATATATATATATATATATATATATATATATATATATATATATATATACATATGTGTATATATAAATATTATATATATATACTGTATACATACAAATATATACATACATATATATACATATATATATATATATATATATATATATATATATATATATATATATATATATATATATGTATATATATATACATATATGTATATGATATTTTGTTTATTATGTTAATACTTTCAACATAATAAACAAAATAAATTATTTCCTAATCAATGCCTTTTTTATTTGTCTAAATAATACTAATTTTTCACAAATGTGGGAGAGATTATGTATAGAGGAAACTGAATGAGAAACACAGAAGTCTGAAAAAAAACACAGCGAGGTAACAATGTTCAGAGCTTTAGATTTGTCGCCCCCAGAACCGTTACTAACGAATATGCAATTAATTATCCAGTGTTATGAACTTTACAGAGTATTTCTAAAGTAGAAACAATTTTTACAGAAGAAGCTACGATAAAACTCAATGTTTATTCGCAGTTCCTCTTCTTTTCGAAAATAATGGAATTTTTCTCTCGTGATGTGAAGACGCAAAATAACTTCCGATTTACCGATACATTTTATTCAATGAAAATATGCAAAATTGTTTCCCTTTTCTCAAGTAAACAACGTTCCTCGTATGATGTCGCTTTTTTTCCCCTCAAATCACACAAACATAGAGTCTTGATACAAGTGGGTTTTACCATAAAGCTAACTTCAGAATTTCGAACAAGTCATATTTGAGTGGAACGCAAAGAACAGATAGAATTAATAAGAGAAAAAGAAATTCGTACTCGCTGATTTCTCACTTTTGTATCAATAAAATAAATAATTTCCAAAACCAAGAACTATATTCGTTTACAGTACTTTGTCCTGTGATATGTATGTTCTGTCTTATTGATCCAAACAATAACACCTACAGTTGCAGTGAAGCCTCAGCAAAGAAGTTTCATGTAACCGTTTCTAGATAGTCTCAAATGAAATGCGTTTCGGAGGCAAATTGTTTCATATTCCAAATTTTATTTTCGTTTTCCTACTTTTTGTGTGTTGTAGAGTTCGAAGTTGATGGAAGAGAGTTTTATAAAATAATTATTCTAAAGCTAAGGAATTAATTTCGAGTAAAAGCGAAATAAAATGCAACACTATCTGGCATAGATTTTATTAGAACAATATACGTTCAGTTGGCAAAATATATTTTTTTTATTCTCTTTCTTGTATGAATTTCGATGAATTTTGAAAATTAGGAGTTTAAGATGAAGTTACTGAAAAAAGTATGCTGTTCGCAATTCACTTTGTACAGTCGTTTAGAAATAGTCAATACAAATAAAATTTTCATTATACATTTTCTAAACCTCATACTCATATTAATTTAAAGTATGTAGATTTTCTCTTTCAGCACACTAGCCTATTTCTCAAGATACATTGCGTTAAAAAACTAACAAAAACATATTTGTAAACAGAGCAATTCAAAAACTGTTATTATATTACGTAAATCGTGTCACTGCAAAATAGTTTAAATCAGTCATTATCTGAATTACTGTATGGAAAAAAATATAATTGCATAAAAAATTACTTTAGAGTGCTGACAACTGTTTATACTGTTAATAGGGCGGTATGCTGATCAGGCAACAATGCGACACATAGAAGAACTTTTTTACCCGCATTCAAATTAATTTAAACTCTAGCGATGGAGAGTAATTTATCAAAAAAGTAGATAGAAGAGATGATTAATGAGAGGCTCATAGGGCAGCGGAAGAACTAAAAGTTTGTGTATGAGAGTAATGAGAAAACCTGGAGAAGAAGACCTAAACCTGAATATCATAGACAATGTTCACACTCCACTTTAATGTGCATCATAGACAAAATTTTGCATCCACTTCCCTTTGATTTAAAAGTGCCCTAAACGCCCTTTTTTATTTGAAAACATTCGCATTTATTTAAAGTTTTTCAAGCCTTAAATACGTAACATAAATCCCTGAAAGCAAAATAAAGTAAAAAAAAAATCTACAACATATGGGTTTTATACTACACCAATTCACTAATACAAAGCTCACAGGTGCTGCAAACCTCTTCCCTTTTTTTTCAACTTGTTTGAATCGATCAACAAAATAAAAATAAAAAAATTAAGAGGAATCCTCAATGATTTTTCATGGGCATGTGAAACAGATGCCTCAAATCAAAATTCAACTGTTAATAATTATCAAGTTTACAGACACTTACACACATAAATATTTAACAGAGGAGATATTACAAGTCGATACTATTTTAATAGATTCATAATTTTAAGTCTCCCTTTCATTCTTTTTGCTACATTTTAAATACGGAAATTTCATACGTGCTCATATGTTATGAGTTATCGCTTAGCAATGATGGAGGAGTGTTTGCTTTTATTTATGCCTATGATGGAAGAACAATTTTTGGAAAAAAGTTATCTACATGGCTTTCTATTCAAAGTGAAGATTACTAAACAATATTGTTGTTGTTCTCTCCAATGCCCCCTGGCAGGGAGTATTCAAGACCAGGTCCATATAGGCTATCGGGCTGAGGGGTACGACTCCGGTTTATAATGGCACCACAAGGGTCGGGGTCTAATTTAGCAAGGTGCCACCTCAGTTTTCATCGAGCACCCCCCGGGGCGACATCTGGGGGGATCGTACCCTCTCCTACCCTATCTGACCTCATACAGGAACTGTCCGGTCAAACGGATTTAACGTGCCTAGAACACTATATCCGGCCTAGAACATGGAGACTAAACAATTTTAGTAATCACTATTAATAAAAAGTAGTAGATAAAGTAAATTAATTCCTATACTTAACCTAGAGTGGCATATTTAAATTCTAGAGTAATTTCTATGTAGATGACCACAGAGCTGAAAATCTTACAATCCACATGCACCCCTCGTCCCCCCAATAGTGCTGTCATATGTACGTCGTCAAATGCATCAACTACTGGATGTATTAAAAATTGATTCTTTGCTTGAATGATTCTTTTGTTTGCTATATCCAATAGTAATGCACTGAAAAAATAGAAAATTTTCAATGTAATTTTGTAATTACATATAATTTTTATGCGTAATAGCCACTGTTTATTTTTACAAATTTCACTGCTACTCATAATAAAGTAATAAAACAATTTCTTCTACTACTTGTAAATATTTCTAAATGAAGAATATTTTGAAAAATCTAAAGGTATTAGAATGTAGTCATAGTGAATTATTATTAAATTTTTATATAGTGTAACTAGCATTTTCCTTATTATCCACGTTTATCTATTTTTAATGTGTTTTATAAACCATATTAAAAATACCTTTAGGTAAAATGTGGCAGGTTACTTAGCTGTAAGTCAAAAGACTCTAAAAATGCTGGTAAGCACTTATCAAAATGATGTCATTAAGATATTTTACAAAATATTTCATTCGTGTAATTCCTAGTTTTAATTCGACGTTTCGGACTGAGTTCCTTACCTGAAAACAATACGTATGCTCTTCCGCTGAAAAAACTTTCGACTGTATTATGAATTACGAGAAGGGGAGTTTCTAATCCAAAGTTGCATAAACATTATATGCAACATACATATTAAATAAGTTGTAAGGAGCCGTGAAAGATTTTATTGGAAGATGAAAAAAATAAATAATCGATTAACTGATCTATCAATCTCACTTTTACTTTTATTTTTGATTTTAAACGTAATAACAATACCATAAAACTCAGAACTTTTGTGTATAAAATAAGACTCTGATCCAATGAATAATCCATTATGATTCGGGACATACAAAAGATTTATATAAAGAAAAAGTATTAAAAGTAAGGGAGATAAACAACATATGGACAAAGAAATGATACAAAAAGAGAATATATTAGGAAATACTTTTACCCTCTGGAACAAATGAACAATGTTGATTAAAAACATTTTTACTAAACTATTCTTCCTTCGAACTTTGACTCATATTTTAAAATCAGGTAAGTTGATATGAGGCGGTCAGTTTTAAAACTTTCCCTATCCACTAAGTGATTTTTCGTAAATTGCAAAAAACCTTTGTAGATAACCCCCATATTTTAACATTTAATGTTTCGAAAAATACAGACATTTGCTACACAATTTAGTCACACCTACATGCAGCGCTACCTTAATCAGAATCCAGCGTTAGCTATTTTTTTTTTTTAATTTTTGAATAACGACATTTTTTAAATTCACAGCCGCGTTTAATAAATATATTAAAATAAAATTAACAAACGTGTTAATTTAATATTTTTTGTTTCTTGATCACTACATTACATTCCTATTTTTACTTCTTTTTACTAACATATTTATCTATTTTTCAGTGTGAGCCTATCCGAGATTTAATACAGATAAGTCCCACAGATCAATTTGTTCTATGTGATGAACCCTATGTGATAATTTGTTCTATGCCCCGAAAGCGATTTTTTTTTTTTACTTCCAAATTCAATGAGCAATTATATTCACCTATAAAAATTTGGGAAAGTTTAAGATTAAAATATTTTTCCGTAACAAGTCAGAAAGGGGCTACACCGGTAATTTAAGCTGCGCACTTTATTGTTCCGAAACACGCCATAATTAAAGAATTATAAAATCTCGTGCCCATTAAATTAAAAGCCTACTCTTTGAGGAACTGCTGAATTCTCCCAAGGGGGGAAAGGCGAATTTAAGATTAGACTTAATGAAAACTTTTTCTGAGGAGTAATTAGATGACAGCCAGTAATTGCTCGGAGAGTTAAAAAATGGCGCTAAAAAGCGCGATCCGCTCTTAACGCGCTAATATTTTAATATTGAATATCCGAAAACTATCCCTAAAAATGAAGCAAGAGTTTTAAAACGAGCTACAAACTAAGATAGAACCAGGCAACTAACCTTTTTTTTTTCCTTTCTTCCAAAGGAACAACGGGATACGAGAGGGTTGGATGGAAAAGTGATTATCGAGCTTAAAAAATGCTTACTTTATAGAGGAAATTAGAAGAGTGCCAATAAAAAATTGGGTGGTTAAAATAATTAGGGGAGGAATTTTAGAACGTTTTGGTAACAAAAGGAAGAGGGGTGATTGAGTCTGTGAGTACCCTCACCTCACTCAACTAACTTACATGACAGGCGTTGGGCCTGGATGAAAGTTTTCGATGCACCCAGGTGCAGTTGCTATTTCGTTCGAAGTGCGTTAGATGTGTATAGTATGCGTAACTAGGCTAGTTTAAAAGTTCGGAAATAAAGCAAGACATAGGGTGGACGCTAGAATAATTTTGTAACAGGGATCTAAAATTAAGGATGTTGAATGAAATTTTGGTTTCTTCTACGGGTAGCCTACATTTACTTTGGACTACATTAACCCTTCCGCGGGCGCGCCAATTTTTGGAACACCAGCAGGCGCACGTGGTACAAAGTGCAACGTCTCTTTCAACCTTGATTATTCCTTTTGTAATAAACCTTTTTTTTCAAATTGAAAATAATAATTATGCGTTTTATGATAAGATATAAAATGTTGATAATATTGAGATATATTTATAACTAAGGGCCAAAGAATGATCGCCTTATTTCAAAACTGTCCGGTTTATTGGATCTAAGGACAACTTGCAAATTTATTCCTTTTTATGCCCGAAAACCTAAAAAACAATGATAGAGTCCATATTCGTAATATGCGGGATACCGTGTAATACCTGCATATATTATCGACTACATCAACTCCTGCTTTTGGCGTATTGTAATCCAGTATAATTGCTGGTTTACCATAGTTAAAATCACGACTAACAATGAATGGAAAGGAACACAAGGGTCAGAAAATCAGACCTGTATTAGAAAGGGTGTAGCTATAAATAGAACCTGCATAGAACATTCAAACCTTACATGTAAAAACAAACCATTCAAAATTACGAAAATGTTGCACTTTGTACACGGGTGTTCCCACTGAAGCGTTAAAGTATATTTTCGATGGGTGCTTTCTGTTTGAAATACATTGAATTTCAGCAAAATAGTAAAACATCATTTCTTATATATATAGAATGATTTAAAACTATTGTAAGATTTCGCGCTGCCTAGATGATACTAACGACCACACGACAAACTGGCCTAAAGAATTTATCAGAACAAAACAAGAGCTAAACAAATCCTCACAATTATTTAATTGATCCCGTTCGAGACGAACGCGAGCAGTTCTCACTATCGTACTAAATTCTCCGCGAGATGTATAGGAATGTAAGATTTGTGATCGAATTGAAGTTGCTAGAATGTAAAGAGCATTGTCAAAAGAAACAGATGACATAACCGAAGGAAATTAGTTAAGATTTTTATTTTTGGTAGTCATGAGTTACAATTATAACCCCGCTAACATATAACCTCACTCCCTCATATACATATACTAATTTTGCCTCATATGCATAGCTCGGGGTACTTTAACTTGAAACTACCACAATCCAATTTCGCAACATACGTTTTAGAATGTTTTGGGGGTAAACCGTATAATGACTTACTGCACATATAATTAAGTCGATCAGAGCAGGAGCGGAGGGCGGGAATTCTTGCTCCGTCATTGTAATGACGCAAAGGAAAATAGTAAGCAGGAAAGAGGAGGAGGAGGAAAATAGGTTGTTCTCCTTATCGAATTTCTTTCAAAGGTGAAGATTTCAAAGAAGTTTTTCGAGGGAAAAAAATCCCCTACTCCCTTTTCTGTAGCCAACAGAGAGCTCTGGTCGGTATGAAGAAGCAATTCTAACGAGGTCTTTTGTTTTCCAGAGCCAAGAAGGATGGAGGCTGCAGCCTTAAGATAAGAAGAGAAAAGGGAGAAATAAAAACAATTGGCTTGCTGGGTTCGCCAGCAAACTCTCCAGTGGGGGGACGGACATGTCCTCTCGACTTCTTGGGATGAAAAAATAGTATTAAGTTCAAAATGAGAACTGCAGGGAGTCAAAAGCCAACGAGTAATTATGTTGATGCTTTTGGCGAGATAGTTTGCAGTCTCCCATGATAAATTCCAGATATATTCGATTTACCGAACTTTTGCAGAATCACCTTCCCTTACTCTAAAGACTGTCCTCCTTTTAATTGGTGAAATTATCCTTTTTTTTTTTTGTAATGCACATGGACTCAACGACTAAATGAATCACCAAGCAAAACTATGGCAGTATGACAAGCTACAGGCGTTTTACCTCTCTGGTGAGTTTATGTAGCTTAAAAACAAAATCGATTCTCTACCTGTGCTGGACTTACCTCCTCGAAAGCAGCGCATAAAAGATTCATCAGAAAAAGGAATGACAGTAATTTTGTTGCAATGCGTGGGTAAACATATTGATGCAAATCAACAGAATCTGTACACCGAAACACTAATAATTCTCATGAAACAAGCTCTCAAGAACGCCCTGCGGTATTTCCATAAACAGTGGCCAAAAATTATATCCTCGAAACCTGGCAATTTTGCTTCGGATCTCACTATTTAGCCCCTTGCATTTTTTTCGCCTGAATGAAGAGAAAAATGAGTGTGTGTTTATAATCTATCTATCTATCTATAACACAAATAATATTATAATTACGATTAAATGATACATAATTACAGTTAACGATCAATTTGAATCAAATAAATATGTGAATATGTAGATGTACATGTGAAATATTTTGAAGATTTCGATGAAAAGCTCTTTTATTTTTGATCATCATTTCATATTAAATTTATATTTATCACTGATTATCTTTAAAAGATATTATTGATAATTATTACGATACCTCAAGAACGAGAGATATTATTTTAATGATATTATCTTTATTTCAATAAATTCCTTCAATTTTCCTTTGTTTTTCATTTAATTTATCTCCTTATCAATTTTCTCAGTTGAAATTATTCTTTGAAAATTTTCCATTTTTTTTTACACTGTGAACAGAAGATTAAGTCGTTATGCTTTCTTTCAAAATGGACATCAATACTATTAATATGTATAATTGGAACAAAAGTACTCCAATTCACGATAAGCTACACTGAAATATTCTTTGTAAATATGTGTTGTTGTATTTTTAAAGATACTGTCAATGGTTTATTCCGTTTTTTATCTCTTGTAGACCTCAATTTAGAAAATATATGCAAAAGATGAAATGGAAGTTTCAGTGTAGAATTAAATTTTTTAATGCATAAAATAGAAAATCAGTAACCTGGGAGAAATAATTACTTCTATACTAGACGAAAGAGAAGTTGAAATCGAAAACACATTAAAAATTAGAGGCGCGAACAAAAATAGCATTTTTAAAATAAAAATATTTGCAAATTAAAATGTAATAATTTTTTTAATACTGTCAAACTTAAATTAAAATTTTTAAACGTAATTATTGTAATATATGACCTACGAAGAAGAGTATAAAATCACACGGTTATAAATTTAAAACAGATACAGACAGAAGTAAAATATTATGTTATTAAAATAATTTAAAATTTAATATATGTTTTATATCAAAGCTACAATTAATCAATTTTTAAAAAAAATTTTTAAACAGATTTTAGCAGAAACAGATGATACACAACGATACACAATACCCATGCAATGTTTATTAAAAACAAAGCATAACCGAAAACGCGCGGAGAAAGCGAAATACAGAAATGAATTTTATGACTGAACTGAACGGCGCAAGCGCATTCCTCAGGTTGCTCTGCGCATGCGTAATGTACTCCGAATCTGAAGCAACTGTTTTTGAATTTTGAACGGAAAAATTTGCATTCAGTCTTCGGAGTAACCGACAGTCTCGAAATTAGTAAAACAAGAGGTTTCTAAACTGAGCACGCAGAAACACACTTGTTACACTTCATAACAAACTGCATTATTGTGACAGCTCATTAGCATGAAAATACCAAAAATGGGGGAGGGATTTGCCCCCTTTTTTAAGCTGATTTAAAGGACAACATTATTTTTTTCGACCGGGTGACAAAGTGTTCTCTCCCTACAATAAAAGAAGCCAAGCATGCGGCGATCGATACGTGAAAATCAATGGCTCGCGATGGCAACATTTCGAAAATCTTCTATCGCGCACCGCTTAAACTAAAGTACCAGCGAGCGGAATTAAAAGACAGAGATAAAACTGTTTAACAGCAACACAAAAGAAGAAAATAACTAAAAAAGAACGAATTCCTTCGTTGCCACTCCTGCCAACTTCTTTAGAAACTTTCATCCCTCCCCTACAGCCTTCGGGCTCTTGGGCCCGGCTTTAACTCTTCGCCCACACTGCTGCATCTTGTTTTTCGAATGGAACGCTGGAACGTTTGGAACGTTCGAAAATTCTGATGCCGCCCGGGGAACGGCGGCAGTATACGAACGCGCGTGTACGAAAGAGCGGGCAGCAAACAACTCAACTCAACCCGTCCGTGTATGGAGTGAGGGGATTTCAATTAGGGTTCGCGCACCTATTAGTCGCGGGGGCCGGGATGATGAGGGATTACGGGAGGCCGTTGCCATGACAACCGCATCGAAGAGAGAGAGGAGAGGGGCAGATCGATCGGGGACGGAGGCGGGATCCACAGCTGCATCCCTGGTTGCCAAGGCAACCGGCTACGCCCTCAGACAAGTAGAACGGAACCAGACAGCAGATACGAAAGCTACAAAGTTTGACCCAATTTTTGCCTCCGAACCCTAGACTGCATGTTTCCGTTTTTCCCCCCTCATATGTAAATTCTAAGTAGATAAAATCCGATTAAAATGTATTAATTTCTTAGACATCAAGCTGCAAAACACTTCTACTTAGGGCTAAATAGCTCACTTGTGTCGAAATCATGAGTGGGAAATTACCAATTACACAGCCTATAATCATGCTTATTAACATAATGAGCACGCTGTTCTACACCCTGTTATCGAAAAAATATACTTCTAGACAAATGCTGTTGATTGGAAAAAAGGGAGTCCGATAGGAAAAAAAAATTATTAAAAACAGTTTTTGAAAATATTTAATCCTTTATAATAAAACATAAATAGTTGAATTTGTTTCTAATTTCATCATTTCGGGGCTTAGGACGTCGAGCCTCAATACACAACACTCCTGTTGAGCAATTTCTATAGATTACAAAACAAAATATGGCGTATAAAATTTAGATTAACCATCGCAAATTATTGCAAATAGCTTCACATTTTAATTAAATTTTTTTCAATATTTTGACGTAAACATAACTATGCGTTCATTAAATTTATGCCGTTCTAGCCCTTTTCTCCGAAATATCAGGCCAAACAGGAATTATGCAGCTTATTAATAAATCCTACATATATTGGTTTTCTCTTAATATTTACTGAACTTCTAACCATTGTTTTCACAGCGTGTGAGTTTTCTCCTGGTGACATTCGTGAGGTCGTTCACATATTTTTCAGCCCGAAAACTCTGATTTCAGCTGATGCCAAGGGTATATCTGGGTTTGGGTCGATGAGAGTGGTAGCGAGACGACGGCCCAGCCTCGCACTTTGGTACCTTTCTGCCTGGAGAATTTCGATTGGCCGAAGGCTAGCGGCGTGGGGCTTCGGCTTGTCCAGTTTCGTTTACATAGGGTTGCCACCATGGTAACTGGGCAAGGATTTCAGGCACTGTCCTGGCGCGATTACACAACGCCAAGCTCCCGAGGAAGATCGATAGCGAAGTAAACAAGGCCGTGTATTTATTCAAGTGCAGTATATTTTGAATGCAGCGTACTCGAATAGCTCACAAAAAATACCCGTGTTTAGAACAACTATGTATAAAACGGCAGTTTTATTTAAAATGAACTCTATTATGATATCACATGCTTCCAACAAATGTAGAGAAGGCGAGTCTTCGTGACATATTATAAGTTAATTGCCCATTTTGAAGTATTTTGTACCTATATATAATCCTTGGGAAAAATATGTTTGTGTTAAAATATTTTAATCTCACTGATTGGCAGTGATGCCAATAGGAAGTCTGGGAGAAAAAAGAAAGAGGAAGAAAAAAAAGCTGATGAAGTCAACCTATAAGAAATGAAGAAAAGAAAACATTCAGACAATATAAATAGTTTTTGTTCAGTTACAGACACCAGCCAAATAATTAAAACCAGAAGGTAACGAAAAATAGGCATATTTGTTTGATTTAATTTTTAGTAGGTACAATAAAATGTACCCTATCCGCGTACAGAATTATTTATTTTGTGAATTCTTTATCTCTATTGTAGTTAAACGCGCGTCTTTCAAGAGGCGATAATGAAAATTGTACTTGGGTAAATTAAGAAAATCCTTCAACTTCTGTTCCAGTTATGTGGTTATAATTTATAGCTACGAAATTTATGGATAACACGCTGTTCTAAAATTCTCGACCACAGTAACACAAACGTGCCAAGTGCTATCTTGATTAAACACCTCGTAAATCAAATGAAAAGATTTAGTGAATAGATTACCACTAAATTAACGGAGTTTAGTATAAATCACAAGTTTATTCTAGAGAGAAACGGATTTTTTTTAGTTAAATTTTTCCTGTACATCAATCAAAATATTCTGTGAGATTTTGGAATCATGTGTAAGGGGATCGCTAAGAAAAGCAACCAAATATAAAGATCAAGTGATTTCTGACGATTTATTTATTATTAACTGACTTAATAACATTAAAAATTGGGACGATTATTAGGTTAAATAGATGGTTTAACCAAATGTGCAGCATTTATCCTGCCAATTTTCAGCATATGCTTCGATTCTTCAAATTTTACGGTTAAAACCTACAATATTGTATCACTTCCTTTTACGTCAAACGGTGTCAGGCGGAACAGAAAAAAATATTTCAGGTAGTCTCCTCTAACGAAACTATCGCGGGTTATTATCGTAGGATTACTTACCGTTTGCTTACCTTAAAAACATAAAAAAGAAAATAAAAAAGAAAAGCATTTTGGTATTTTTCTGTTTAACTGCTTACTGCTACTGGGTTTGGCAGCCTGCCAAAATTATAACTCGCGACGCAGGACAATTTTTTTCTCTCCGAAGGACCGTTATTGAGGAACGTAATCCTACGTTAAAATTGCATTGCTATGCTTCTCATTTCTCATCATCATTTTAAAAAAATGCAATGAAAAGTTCAAATAAATATTAACGAAATTAACAGCTCGTGTAAAGACAGTCTTCTGTTTTTAGTGTCCTTTTCAA
Organism: Dolomedes plantarius; assembly: GCA_907164885.2. Lineage (NCBI taxonomy): Eukaryota > Metazoa > Arthropoda > Arachnida > Araneae > Dolomedidae > Dolomedes > Dolomedes plantarius. Next base: position 191,835,122 of record OU015491.1, on the reverse strand, counting down.
AATTACATTTTTTTATATATTACGTTAAAAAAGTAATTTCAAAATAAAAAAGTCGATTTTTTTTTCAGAACGGCACTTTTTCTATATTTGAAAAATCAGTACTAATTGACGCACAATCCTTATCTGGTAGCTAGAAATCAAAAATTCTAAACGAATGAAAATAATGCCTCGATATAACCGACCTGACACATAATTAAGCCTCTTATCAGCATATCCAAATAAGAATAGCACCCCATCATTAGCATATTAACTGTAAAACTCGATATCTTAAAAGACAATGTCTAAATGGATAGCTCGCAAACATTTAAGTGAATTAAACTTGGCTAAATTTGAATGGTCATAAAATATGAATAAATATAAATTATGAATTCATGTTACATATTCATTCATCCTAAACAGAATCGATAAAACGTGTGTAATTCTGAACCACGTCGATGAAAAGAGTGAAGTGTTTACATTTTAGTAATGACAGCCATCGATAATATTGTGTTTTATTAATAAAATAAACGTTTCACATTTTGTATCTGACGAGCCTCACGCGATAACAGCAAATTTACATTGTAATCGTATCACAGGTAATTTTTGTTAACTTCTCGGCCCGAAAGTGATTAATCATTTTAGAGGAAAGATAAAAATATAAACGTTTCATCAGACGTTCTGTATTATTTTCTGGGAAAAATTTTAGTGCAACTAAAACGAAGCTTAAATTCAGAAATTTTCGAGTGTATTTAAAAGGATATTTCAGCACATATAACGTAAACAGAACAATATATTTATATATTCTTTTCCCTTGATTAATTCATCATACCTCCGTCTTATACATTCATATTAAAACATAATTAATGGGTCATTGAACGTGCTTAACATAAAAAACATGCCTTTTATTCTTGACATTAATCCCAATTTAAAAAAAAATCGCCTGTTACATTCCTTATCATTTTCTGGAGTATGAACCATTTAATTTTATTTAACTTTGTTACAACGGACGCCCTAATGCTGGGTACATTTACCCACATACACCACGAGTCTAATTGGTTGCTTTATATGGGAGTATCCAAAGTTATTTCCCATGCGTGTACAGCGCACAAACTTCATGGGTTGGCTAGGAACCTAACACACGCCCTAATGGTGGTAGACCACTATACAACGGGTTGGCGCATGAGAACTATAAATTAGCCGTAGATCATACATGAATTAAGATAGAGTAATTAAGACTGAGATCACAAACCGTGAAAAAATAAAATCATTTACATAGTCTAATGCTTTAATTTAGTCTGCTACATTTTGGATATTTAACTAAAGTGTTATGCAAGTAAAATAAACAATAAACCTACACAGCAATCAAGCTAAAAGTAAAAATTTCATAACTCTAAAAAATTAATTAGGAGTTAAAAACGATATGCATAAACTTCTTCATTTTTTTCCTAAATTTTGGTTTTATGTATAAGATTTTTTTTATATTTTTTTAATTTCTTTAATCTCAACAGTTTCATGCAACAGCATCCCAAATGTAGCATAACTTTAAATGTATGCAATGGGTAAACTGCTTTTCTAATCGCAATACATTTTCCACGGAATGCTGTTCTTTTTGGACAAGTGCCAACTTCCTATTCCCAATTTCGCGCATCTTTCACCTGTATATAGCATAAAATGTCCAATTTCATTCACGTAATATTTTCGAATAAATGTCTTAAAGGCCTAATGTGATAGCTCCATTCTTCATTAGATTCTAAAGGTTATTTACCCGATCTCTAAGTGAGGGTGAATTCGAGCGACTGGGCAGGGAATGATTGGCATACAGACAGTTCGCTCTGGCTTTGATGTGTATTTTAGTCACGGGGCGAGTACAATTAAATTTAACCATAGCTGTTAAAATGTGAATTACTGGACTCAGCAATGCTGATTGTGTTGTTTTGAGACGAGGAACTTTATACTCTGAAACTCTCAGACAGCTTCAAGGTTAAATGTTTCTTCACGATATTGTATGCTTATTATTAGTGTTGTAAAGTAATAGACAAAAACTAACAGTTGAAAATACAATGTTTATTTGTTATGTGAAAATATATATATACACACACACACACACACACACACACACTATATTGGGCTATTAAAGGAAAAGGAAATCATCGCTAATTTTTAAATACTCGAAGGACTAATTTTGGAGAGTTAAAAGTCATTGAGGCTATTTTAGGTGTAAAATGAAAGGTCATTTTAAAAAGGGGCATCCCTCTAGTGCGCCAGATAAATTAAACAATTTATTTAATTCATAAATTTTGTTTTAATCAATTAATATATGACTATAATTCTATCAATTTCGACACAATATGCAACGATTACACAAACACGAAAATAAAGCGAACCAGGCGTTAATCTCAAAATTCTAATATGCTTCAACATTAAGTTTCATTTACTTATTATGCAGTTTCTAACGACAGTATGCTATGCTTTGTCACCTTTTTATTCACTTTTAAGGCAACTTTACTTGCCAGGGAGTCGGCCTCAAGATTTCATCCTGCCAGTGAGCAGTACCAGTACCCCATTAGTCTATGTCACGATCCTAACAAACAAACCTTACAAATTTATTTAACTGCCTTTGGAAACTTCTAAATCATTCGTCAGATGATCTACACAATAGATATCTTCGCTTCATTTGCCAGTTTGTATTCATTTAAAAATGGTTCATTGCACATAAGATCAAGTAAATATAAAGAAGTTTTACAAAATTTTATACAAGTTTCGCAGAATGATGGTTTCGAATAGTTTTAAGATAAAAATATTTATTTTATTTGTTTAAAAGGGAACGGCAAAAGAAACTAGGTTTAAGAAATAATTATCTAGGTAGTATACGAATGCCGTTTGTGTTTTCTCGTTAGTTACTAAAAACCCGAGGAATTATTCTTTTAATAAATTATTTTTTCCCTTAGACAAACTTGTTGAATCCTGCCAATTACTTCAGGAGGGATGTTTGATCATTTTATGTCTGAATGTAACTAATACGTGTCGTTTTACAAGTTATATACTTAGTGTACGTGTATTTCATATCCTCTAAGGCATAAGGATCCACTGACACACAAAAAATACCTAAAGCGAAAATATCAGCAAAATTTTTTAAAATAAATTTCTTTCACCTCACACGCGTGAAAATGCCAAAAATTTCACTCCGCAAACTCTGCATGAAATATTTTATTAAAAGCCCATCACGCAGTTCTTTCGACAAACTAAAGGTTTCCGCCAAAACTAATAACAAAAAATTACAATATTCAAACACGAACACTGGTTGATTTGCATGAGACGTTATGGAGCAGGATGCGATGCGGCTAAAAATTCACAGAAGTTGCAGACTTCTCCAAAGTCTCCAAGGATATTCAGACATAAGTTTCGAATTTCTAAGTCAACTAGGTAACAAACAGGAAAAGTTTGGAGGATCCCTGTGGAAATAGGGGAAGGGAACACTAGGGAATTTTCAGGGACAAGTTTTGGTAATAATTCCACAAAGGAATTCAATCAGCGGGGGCCGAAAACGAGATGTTGTGCGCGAGCCGTAAAAGAGGGTGATATTCAATTTTATCCGGCATAGGAGCTTTTAAAAGTTCAAAAGAAGAAATGCGAGCAGAAACATGGAAGGCGACAAGGCTGTTTCACACTTTCACAGCCGCTGAAAAGGATTTTATTCCACTATAAATGTATGCGAGCTATGAAGAAACATACCTTCATTCTGACAGAATGTCTATGAACAACACGATTTACTGTGCAGATGCAACAGATATATAGACTACAACATATTTTTTTCAAAAAACTTTGTTTACCATAAAACATTCCATGTACTCCCACCCCCATATATATATATATATATATATATATATATATATATATATATATATATATATGAGATAAAGAAATTCACAAAAAAAAATTACTTCTAAATGACATTGTCTGCAAAGATTAACTCGTATAACTCATATAAATTAAGTTCTTTTTCCCTTAAAAACTCAAAAACAATTATGTAATCTAAAACAATGCATGGTTTTTTGAAATGATAAAAAAGAAAAAAATATCATATTTAAATTTTTTTTCAAAAAAAAAAAATAATAATAATAATTACTAGAGTAAAAAACCAAAATAAATTATAATCTTGAGGTATTAAATATTTTTATCCCTAATAAAGTATTTTTTCAATCATCGATTTCTTGATGTACAGAAAATGCAAACTTTTTTCATTACTATTGAAGTAAAAGTTACATAATTATGAATTTGTTGAGTTATCGACGAGTTCAGTTCTATAGTATAGAAGATATTATAGTTAATTAATTAACTATCATTAAGACGAACTAATGTTTATAATCCTGTAATATTTCGAAACAACCCAATAGGTCAGTGTTAAGTTTTAGAAGTGTTGATAATACACCAGGAAAGTCTATATTTAAATATTGTATAATGTTAGATCACAATTATATTTGAGTGATGGCCAAAACAACAAATAAATGCTCGCAAAATGTTTGTTTGGCATATTTTACTAACAAGCATATTGTTATAATAAACGTTTTACACCCTCTATAATTTATTCACAATTTTTGGGGGTAGAATTTTCTACCAGCTTATGAATTGTCTTTCATCTTTTTATAGTCGGAAGATAAAACATCACTGGAGGAAAACTTAAAAATGAAAATATTTTATTCTTATAGAAGAATATTATTTATCAATATTGATTGACTTCTAAACGATATTTTTAGGCAGTGGACTAATTACTAGGAAAAGTATTTAATTTGCAAATATAAAAGTGACGAATCCGTAAATTTCTCAAATTAAACGTAGCTGTAATTATTTATTTTGCATAAATTAACGTGATTATAAAAATTAATAAAAGATATCATTAATTATAACTTTCTCTCTCTCTTTTTCTCTATTATCATCTATGTAATGAAAATAAATGCATCCATTATTGAAAAATTTATGTTTTCAAAGTCTATCATTCTTTTTAAATTTTCTCTATATCATCGATTTAAATCAAATTTAACTTAATATTGAATGTATTTTAGATCACTAGTTATTTAGAAAATGCGGAAAAAACCATTCTTAATACAAGAGTTATTTTGTTATCACATGATTAGTTATAAGAAATTTAGGAGTATGATATAGTTTGTCAGTACGCCTGTAAAAGTGACTTTGCCCCTAAAGCTATACAAAGGCAGGAAAATTCTCTTCAGATATTGACTAAATAAACTCGCACAGAGTGAATACCTGAATAATTTTCTACGCATGTAATTCCCTTAAATAGTGTACATTAGAATGTTTACAAATATTGGATCAAATAACTTTATGTAGTTCTATGAAATTCTCATTAACTGTAGTTATCATCTATTTATTATTTCAAGATTATATATATATATATATATATATATATATATACACAGGGCTCTTTTTCTGGGGGTACGCGGGGATACGACGTATCCCCACCTTTTTTAAAGTATTATTTTGGCTTAACTTAACCGAAATTTTAAGAAACTTACGAATCAATTGTTAATATAAAACAAAAAGTATTTTTTTTAATTGCAAGTTTTTTTGTTCCCATGTAATGTGACGTGTGAAAACACAGTACTAAAAATACGCATCTTTATTTGAGAAAACACCGATTACCCATCGTTTTTTTTTTTTTTAAAAGCACTGTATATATATATATATATATATATTTATATATACAAACAAAGCTATAAAGAAAATAAGACACATAAACTTTTAAGGAGGTGTAAATTTATACAGGAATGTTTCTTTTTAGAAACTAAATATTTGTGTGTATAAAAATGATTTGAAAAGTTTTTACGTTCCTGACAATATTGGAGAGTAGTTGTTTAGATTTGTATTCAAACATTCAAAGCATAAAAATTTGAATTTATTCTTTGTATTCGATTGAAATGAAAAGTGAATATTAAATCACAATGAAACATTAATGAAATGATTATTTTTAACTGATATAATCCCATTGGAAAAATTCTGAAATTCTACTGTTTCGTATCTTAAATTTTTCGTTTGTTTGCATTCAATGATTTCAAATTGAAGGCTCAAAAATATTGCTCTAGATCAATGGCATGGTACTTAAAATGAATACAGAAATTCGATTTTATGTAGCTTAATATGTTTTTCTTCACATTTTCCTCTATATTTTAAGATAATTTAATTTTCCTTTCTACGTGGGATATTAAATAATGAATGCAACAGCTAGTTGAAATTTTATAAATTGACCATTAATGAATTTTATATTCATAAAAGAATATTTTAGACAACCTTCTTTTGAAATAACTTTATGAAAAAATAAATAATCAATCAATATTATGTATGTGAAAATAACCATATATATAGAATAAAATTCACAGACAGTAAATGGAGTGGTGTTTCCAATGTAGGTCAGCAGAGAAAATGTAATATATAATTTAAGAAGATCCTATCTAGATAAATCAGTACAATATTTTTTCCTGTTACATAAAATTTGATATTTTACGATCGTAATTAATACTGGAGATCATTTTGCACACACGATCAGGCAAACAGAAGATAATAGTAATTAAACTATCTAAATAACTCTTAAGATATTAAAATAAAATAGAAGCTTGTAGTTTTCAAGGAGAAGGTTTAAGATACACTGTAGGTTGTTTAACAGGCTCACTCGAAATGTTGTTAAGCTAAATTCAAAATATAGAAACTTGGCCTTCTAACATGTGAATCTGAATAATTTTGCTAAAGTACTACAATTTAACACTCTGGGAGTATTTTCTTCAAGTGTCACTTAATATATTTATTCTACTGGCCATTTAGGGTTGAATTAAGAGAAACACCTTTTTATACTTCTCATATATAGTTAACATAATAGACATAAAGTTAGATAAATGCCGTAGAAAACCACAGATAGAAAAAAAAATTAAAAGTATAGATGCAGTAAAACAGTGTTTGGAAACTAAATGTCAACAACAGTAAATCATATACATCGAGTGTTAAAATATATTAATACTTCGCAAAACTTTATTAAAATCAAACTGTTATTTTCTACTTTATCAGCTATCAATCTCGTTTTATACATTAGAAAAGAATGCATTTAACCGGTGACAAATAAGAACTACTTGCCAAATTAAAATGAAAATATTTGGCGATGAAGGCACAGCTATGTCCACACTCTCTTCTGCCTAAAAACAAATCCCAACATATGAGTCTGACAGATTAAACAGCAAAATCAGTTGAAATAGACTCATAAATAACTTACAGACTGATGCATATAGACTATGAGCAAATGGGTACAGATGCTCTGACTCTACACAGTGCTAAAATGCCATGGGGAAAAAATTGTTTTGGTATTTTGGAAAGACATTTCAAGAGTTTAATTAACACCACTTTATTATTTCGGAAGTGGAGGAATGTAATCTAAATTTGGCAAAGTTAGTACGATGCTAGCACATTATCGACGCGATTTTCTGTAAGATATGAGAACATTGCTACTTTCCTAAACTCGCCAAGGCAGGAAATCACGTTAAAAATCTAGGCAACCCTTACCGATGGGTCGATCGCCGCGTGACCTGCGGGAGTGGACCCTCCAATTTCCTTTGGACTCATTCTCTCCCTACCTCTCCCTTCCCCCACTCCCTTTCCTGCTGCCTCAGCCTCCATTCCGCCCACTCATCAAACGATATGGTACGGCGGGGGATCAGCAGTACAGGAGGGAACGTGTCGTTATCATGGCGCTGTCATTAGGGGGTCCCAGAGCAGATCTTGGAGACGACTGACGAGAACCGATAAGAGGAGGGAATGGCTGAAGGGTAGACTACAACATTTGCGAAGATAAACCCCCGGAGTTCTCAACTGAACACAACCCAGGCTATATTTATTCCAACATTTCTAGCAGAGACTAGTTTCGGAGAGTGGGTCAGCCTCTTTCATTCTGGATTATCATTTTATTGCAAATGCGAGGAATAAGACCGATCTAAAGAAGGCACATACGATTATCGTTTTCTATATTTATAAAGTCAGTATCATGACGTCATCCAGGTACAATGTCACTCTGCATATTAATCTACGTCACTAAAATTTCATACCAGAATGTAACAAAAGTAACAACCCTTGACGCATCGAACTACCATTTATCGTTGTCGTATTTTAACTAATGACAATGAGTGTTTATACGTATGAAAATAGACGTAGACAGAGAAAATAATTAGGAATGAGGGGCTAAAACCGATGAATGAAACAGGAGAAGGAAGAAAAATTGCAGTACGTCTAGTTTATAATGCGCATAGATTTGAAGAATTAATTTGTACTCGTGTAGTTAATAAATGCAAGCAATCTGCAAGATTTATAGGCGACATTTTTTAAAAATTTATTCATTTTCACATGACCTGAACCTTAAATCAATTGCATACCTTACTCAGTTAGTCTACTGGACGAACATTTTTGGAAGAATTGCTGTACAATGTGCAAGAAAAGCATGCTAGAGGTAAAATTTTCGATAATTAGGAGTGCTAAGAGCACGATTTCTTCCCCACTTTACTAATATTGTATTATATCAAGGGCATGGGTAGAACTGTATTAATATCATTGAATTAGTATGGGAGAATTGTATTAATATTGTATTAATATCAAGGGCACAGGGAGAATTCGAGAAGGGGTTGGAACCCCCAGATATAATGAAGATAAGACTAATACAAAGAACGATACTTTTACTCATAAATGAAACAGGAGAGACGATGATAATCAAAGTACCAATGTGTTTATTTTTGAATAATTACTTAATCCTCGTACAGTCAATCAATACAAGCAATCTATAAGATTCAGAGAAGCGCAAATTTTCACTTATTCTCAGTCACAAAACACGAACCAGAAATTTTCTAACGTTGGCACGCATTTTCTGGTTATTGAAATATAAGCAAATATTATTTATTGCAAAATGTTTTTTTAAAAAAGATAGGAATCAGTAATCTTAAATTGAAACTAAAATTCGAATACATTCTAGGTATCTCTGATGGAAGAATTCACTCCTTTAACTGAAAAGAGTTACTTAAAATGGGCTGATTCACTTAATGAATGTGAATACAGCAGCTCTATCTTTCTAGGTAACCTGAAAAACATGAGCAATTAAGGTGCGTTTATCTGCTAAGATTGTCGCAGCTAATCAGCGGTTTCTTCGGCATGTGAAGTGATAACATGGCGTTCCCCGGAGATGCAGGCAAAGGGGCGCCTGAGCGAAACTCATAAAATTGTGTCGCAGCACGGCGTAATCCATCGAGACGGGAGACAATTTCCCAGACGACAAATCGTTACGACTTTCATTACGCCGACTATCAGCCGCATAAAAGTGGGTGACGTCCAGGACAATAGATTGTGTCTGATCATGAGCAAGGACAAGGTGTCTCATCTGACCATTTCGGTGCACACGAGATATGCTTCACAAAACACACCTCCAGGTAAATGGTTGGCGGGATTAAAATAAAAGCAGTTTTTTTTAATAAAGGCGTTGCATAAAAACCTCGATACCATTAACAAAAGTATATGAAGTCGCGATGAGTTAGTTATTTAAGGCTGCTGTGTACTAACCCTATGGGATTCGTTGCCTCAATGTTAACCTAAAGAGAAAATGTGTCCAAGGATTGTCCACTGGATTGAAAGATTTTTTTTTTTAAAGTTATACTCCATAATAGAGAAGGAAATCTTACACCGTGGGGCATTTTTAGCTTAAAATTATATGAAAATAATATTTTAAAATTGAAATTATTCGGGGTAAAAATCTGATATAGTATCTTTTAAACGCTTCTAAATTGGTGGACCCAATTTATAAAATGAATCCTGTTGCAAGGTGCAGAAAAGTTTAGGCTATCTGAAAATACCACTTTTATTGGATTATCAGCATTTACGTAGCTGTAAATAGTAGACACATTTTCTCCATAGGTTAAGGGAACTGGTGTGGAACTTAAGCGGGGTTGTTATTATAAATTGGTTAAATAGATACTAGTTTAGGATTGCGAATTGTAAAGGGAAAAAATCGGATTGGTGGTGTCCGAGTAAGTCGTTCGCCCCTGAGCCAATGGGTTCCTGCTGAGCGGATTGCTGGGGGGAACGACTTGGCTCGAATTAAATATGCCGTATAAGCTTATCGCTGTGGTCGGCGGAACCTTTAGAATTTCTGAGCGAATCTAATCAGGTTAGTACACAACAGCCTTACGGGGACAAGGGACCTTCAACCTCGTTTTTTAAATTTCCAATATTTTTCTCTACACATAAAACGAGAATAATTAATATTCTGCTCTACTAGTACATTGAGGACACTTAGATTTCACAAATAAGTATTTTGTAAGAATAAGACCTGTTTTTCTAAAAGGTCTTCAAAAATGTTAGAAATTTTCAAAATGCTCCCTGCGCATTTATTTTCTCCCTATTTCTTTCAAATTTCTCAAGATTGTTTATTGAAGTATTTGCCACAAAACTGTGCATAATTTTTTGAAACCACGAATATTTTTCAAATTTAAAGACCATGAAATAAAGCAAAAACATAAAAAAATAACAGGTAGATAAAAAGATAATTACTTATGACTTTAGATTCATACAAAATAAAAATCAATGCACAACTATGTTTATATATATACGGTAAACCTATATTAAAAAAATAAGGTTTTTAAATAATTTGGAATTCCCATGGAGCATTTTGAAAAATGCTAGAATTTTTGAAAAAATTTGAAAAACAGCCATTATTCTCCCCAAAAAATCTTATTTTGAATTCTAAGGGTCTTCAGTTTTACTAAAAATGAACACAAATTATTCTCATTTTGTATATAGAGTAAAAAAATAAAAATTTAAAAATTCGTGGTTTAGGGCCCCTTGTCCCCTTAAGCTTTAAATAAATGTTGTCGAAAAACATCTAACTTTGGTAACGTGTCAGACATACTTACTTACTCGTCCAAAGTTAATTAATTCTATTTACTCGGTTAACATAATAACTAACATTCCGGGAGAATTGGTGGTGTAGTACGAATGAAAAGCTAGTTTATGGCAAACATTTCACTGACATGGAGTGAAGAGAAAGTTCAATTCTTTAATTCTTTCACTGCAAATATAGTTAATGTAAATGGCATGGATAAAATTTGCGAAGGTTCTTTTATTCTTTCGGAGATGGGCCGACGTATCTAGAGTCGTTAGCTGTTAGGCTTCATGGTGCCTGTTTCAGGTTAGTGAAGGGTTGAAACTTGAAACCTCAAGATACACCGAAGATAAGAACAAATTCTAGCAACAGGTTATCGACATCTATGCGGGAAGTTGAACCTCGAATAATAATAAAAAAAAATTAAAACTGCTCATTACTCTACAGTTTTTTCCCCTCCCATTTACCAGGCTAGAGGACGCTAAATTTTGACAAGACTATTAAGTCCATGAAAAACAACCATCCAGTGGATAGAACATTATACAAATTATTTTGAAAGACGAGAAACATATCTGAAGTAGACAGAATTATTCTAATTAGTGATACGGAGTGAAGGTAGCCCGACCATCTGTCTAAACATACGATTTAGTTCAGACACGGTGGTTTTAATGAAATAAACTTGGCAGTCCGTCTAGACAGATCTTGCTACACTAAAAACGTAATCACATTGACATTTCTAAATGAGGAAGAGATAAGCGAGTAAAAAATGAGAAAGTTCATTTTTTCTCTGTTAGGGCATACGTGAACAAACACATCGGTCATCTCTCACAATTTTACCTTAGACTCTCTGCCTGATATATTTCTTTTAGGATTATGGTATATAACAAGGGAATATTTTAATAATACATTTGACCTAAATTCTAGGATGGTTTGAACCAGAGCTTCACCTGCGAGAGTTTAAGACCTCCTCTGATTTTTCCTGCTACTAGAAAAAATTTAATTAAACTAAATTAATAAAGTTTATCAGTGACTTAATAAACTTTTTTTGATTAATAAGTAAGTAATAAATTAATAAATTTAGTAAAATAATAAATTAATAAATTAATGAATTTTTATGTTATTAACAATTATTAATTAGCCTATTAATTTATTACATTAAATTAATTGCTAAAGTTAATAGATTATTTGTATATTATTGTTTTTACCCCTTAAGGGTTTATTAATTATATGCTACTAATTAATATACGTTATAAATGAGTAGTTAATAAAATTTATCACAAAAAGAGACTTTAAAACAGTTTTTTGAATCTTAAGAGAAAAACGTACAAGATCTAACAGGAACCAAATTTAAATATACTACACAGTAGCTGTCTAATATTATTGTAATTGTAAGACAAATTTTATTCAGTAATTATCCTATTTTTCTCGTTCCACTGATTGAAGAATTTAAGAGCTGTTAACCTGAAACTGAACGAAACTTTCAAAAGCCCTGCTGAGGAAATTCCTATCAGAATCTGCATTTGGAAGGCTGATTACGAGTTCCACTCGTGGCTTTTGCGTTTATAATTAGACCATACTGGGAAGATCTGGAAATGCAAAATTTTCTAGAATGAAAGCTGATTAATGATCAACATCAGAACTCTGGTGAGATAAATTGCCAGTGAGGATTTCTTTGGAGGAAGAAGATTTGTAAGGAACCTTTCTGGCATCAAAGAACAGAGGTTCAGGTGCCAAGATGATTAACTTCTTTATTTGGCTGGAAAGTATTGACAGTACTCCTCTGACACGCATTTATATGGGATTCACAGCAGCTGCAGGAGTGAAATAATCACGATCTAAAAAAGACACTGTGTGAGACTCGAGCATGAATCTCTTTGTCTTTCTTCCGAGAGGGTAGTGTCCAAATTTTTAGCATCTATTCCAACGCTAACTTAAGGGGAAGTACGGTTTACGGCTGTCTGAGACTTAGCCGCACGCTCAGGGACCATTGTACTTCGGATGCCAGGTCAGTTTCACAACCCTTTCTCCCCGGGAGTTGGGTAAGTGGTCGTGGTAGTGGTTGGAGGGAAAGGGGGGGGGGGTAACAGAGAGTTCAAGCAAAATATGAAATTAAGCCCCTGAGTTCCGTTCAACAAAAACAAGTCGGCAGGGGTCGCGGTCGCATTAACCGGGCACATTAACATCCGTCGTGAAGGGTCCCCCGTAGAGACGGGCTGTGGGAGTGGAGAACCGGTTCTCTCTGGTTCCAAGTGGGCTTCCCCTTCGGTTAGCCCTGGGACAACGAGACGACAAGCCCAAGTTCACAACAGGGTTCACCAGCGGTAAAAGGATAACTTGAAGCCTCCAAGAAACTAGTATACAGTGTAAATGAAGATGCATTATATACAGATATAATAAAGATGGGATGAGTTGTATGAGGTATGCAAAAAATTAAACAGAAGAAGACAATAAGGTTTAGCAGGTAGCATTATTTGTGCACTGAAATTAGCATTGATGATATTTTAAAATTTTACAACTTTCCCTGCAAACAAAACCTTGGGAAGAGTTCTTTTATAAAGCTTTTGACCACGTCGGGAATATAAAAAAATGAGTGTATACTGTTTATTCAATAACAGTCTACATTAGAAAGAAGACAATAAGGTTTAGCAGGTAGCATTATTTGTACACTGAAATTAGCATTGATGATATTTTAAAATTTTACAACTTTCCCTGCAAACAAAACCTTGGGAAGAGTTCTTGGATAAAGCTTTTGACCACGTCGGGAATATAAAAAAATGAGTGTACACTGTTTATTCAATAACAGTCTACATTAGAAAGGAGACCAAAGGTTTAGCAAGTTGCATTAATTGTGCGCTAAGCCACGGTTATATTTGTCATTCATAATTTCTCAGTGTAAATTTCTTTTCTACCAATATAGAAACATCTATTGAGAAGCTCTGGAATTTCACAACTCTCCCCGCAAATAGAACTGTAGCAAGAATTGTTGAATGAACCTTGTAACCAAGGGATTAACATATTTGACTTTGATTGTTTACTCAATAACAGCATAAAAATTAGCATGAGTTTTACATTAGGCAGATGAGACAAGGTTTATTAAGTTGCATTATTCGTGAGTTACACCACGGACATATTAATCATTCATGATTTTTAATGTGCTCTTCTTTCTGAACAAAAAGGGACATACGGTGAGAAATTATAAAAATTTCACAATCCTCTCTGCCAGCAGAACCGGAACAAGAATTCTTGCACCTAGCTTGTAAACGCGGCAGTAAAACATGAGAGTTTGATTGTTTATTCAATGTCTTCTTCGAAATTAATAACTAAATTTACACTGAAATGTAAATTAAGTTTTTAATTTTGAAGATGTCATTGAATAAACAACTCTAATGTTTTACTGATTTAAATTTATTACTAAATTTATTCTATACTTTATCGATAAGACAAAAGGCATCGCTAAATGTTTCTTGGTAGCTTGCTAAATTTGCATTTTATCTGAGTATATACTGAGTGTAGTCGATATATATGTAATTTATATTAGATCCATAAATAAAGATTAAAATACACATGGAAGTAAAATCCTCGTAGAATTGAATGTCAACTGATTTGCAAGTTGATTTTATTTTATTAAAATTATAACGAAGATTTTTAAAATAAATACAAGACGTTAAATGTAAAAGTAAGCCCCTGTAACACGCAAGAAATGAAAGCGAGGTTAATGGGGATTTTACATATGCAGTTCAACCAAATTTGAGATGGGCAGTTAAAATATATTTTGAGGCTTATTAGTGAAGATCACGAAAAGGTATACAGGTGTAATGATCAGCAAGTTCAGCTACACAAGAAGCAGAAGTTTTGGCTACCTAACAAGCCAATTGTATTTTAAACAAACAAACTAACGTAAAAAGATAAATGTAAGATTGGGAGGAAAAATGGCATGTATGATATCATAAATGGAGGTTAAATCAAAGAACATGAATATGAGTAAAAATGGAAGTTATTGACATTAATTCATACAATGTAGACAGTATCATAGCTAGCCTTGCAAAGCCCTTAGAAGGATTCAAGTACCGACCCTCATTTTTGAGAAAAAAGCTGATTTGTATAGAACACACGCACAAATACATACATACATACATATATGTATATATATATATATATATATATATATATATATATATATATATATATATATATATATATATATATATATATATTTATATACACACACACACACACACACATATATATATATATATATATATATATATACATATACACATATACACATATATATACATACATATATATATATATTAATGTATATATATATATATACATACACACACACACATATATATATATAAGAGTTTACAATTATGTTACTCTAGATAGAGACGACATTCGCATGGAACGATGAAAAGAATACGTTGCTAGATTTTAAATATATGAACAAAGGTTTTTTTAGAAATTCGAAAATATTAACCAGGTTTATAATTCTTTTGTCGGAGGCATTTCTGACTCCTCCATTCCCCCGCGGATCTTGAACCCTGTTGCATCCGTTTAGATGGGGTCTGATAGCAAAGGAGTTTCTCTGCTTCAGAGATAAACATGCATGTGCCTCCTACGTTTACTTCGCAAGTGGGTGAACTTTTGTTGGTCACTTGACACGGAAATCCCAAATTTAAGTATGTTTAAATTCGGTATGGAGCGTTTACGCGGGAACTCAAATAATTATGCCAAGCAACGGGAATAACTAACCTGATTTTCTTTTTTTTTAAATTTAATTTAACTTTTGAAATGGTTCGCTTTGATATTTTAGATGTATTTTTAGCATTTCCCTCGTTACCCACATGGTCGAGTGTACTGCAAAATAGCTAACTGTAGCCTCGTCGAGCATGGCAATCATTAGTTGTTAATACCGGTATAAAATGGGGATGAGGAAGGTTATGTGATTTTACCGTTTAAAGTGAGCTTAGAGAATCCGTATAAATTTCAAACCGTTAGCTTGAGTGATGAGAGATATACTTCAGTGCTTTTCGGATGGCAGTAGGAACACTGAACTCATGCAGCGAGAGACAATGTCGGGACAGGAGCAACTGACAGAAGCAACCGATTCAGAACAGTCAGTATAAATTGCGAAATGGTTTCTACATCAAGGCATGCCGGGCAGGAAAAAAAAAGGTGTAATGCAGCATTACATGTTTTGTAAATGTCTGAAAATATCCGTAGATAGATAAACGGAACTTCTGGGGTATCTATGCTCTATGACAGAAAATCAGAGAACAAAGCAAAGTAGGGAGGTCATGCGAATTTTTCTGTTGAACACACGAGCTGGACAACGATGTCCGCATAGAGACGAACTACTTCCAAGCCTCGTTTTCTGACGTCTAGAAGTGAGCAAGATGGGAGAGAAAGTGGGAGCAATATTGCAATGACAGCTGCCTGCGTGTAATGTACAACTAGAATTGGTAGATCACATACGGTGTCTCAATCGGCGAGGTGCGTAAAGCTCATAAGGTAACGTGAAGAGCGATTTGGGTAAGAGCGTCCAAAAGCTTTAGAACCAAGTATCTTGCTAAACAATAAGCAGACTAGTACTATCTTTCGCTAGTCGCTGATCATCGAAAAACCATTTGCTCTGCAATAATCCGCCGACATGGCGTATTAATGAAAACATTCATCAAATTTAGCGATTCCTCACACTTTTCAATCAAAATTGTGCAGAAGATCCGAAAAGATTCGACATGAGTTATTTGAGAAAGGCTAAAATAGATCTTCCCTTCAGCATTGAGTGTACAACGTCAGCAAAAATTCTTTCAAAACAAGTTGACACCATTTCATTATGAGAATTTATTATGCGATTAGGTGCCGTTTGAAGCTGTCTTTAAATGAACAAATTACTTTAAAATTCCCACTACACTTGAAAGTCATCCAAATACAAATTTCTTCCTTTGAAAGATGCAACTGATTTAAAAATGAATTGATATAAATAGAAGAGTGTCACACTAAGTACCTATACCCTTGTAGTAAGCACTGTGGTACAACACTTCTCTGTAGTACATATTACTTCCAAATAAAAGAATTTATAATCGAATACATCCCATATTAAAATCTCTGAATAAAAAGTTTTATAAATCTTTTAAAATATCTGTAAGGCAAGAGTAGTTATAACTCATTGTTTTTTTTTTCAATGGGAGGTTAACTCAGAGTGTCTCGTTGCTGTCATCCAACCCTATACTGATTTTTCTTTACAAAAGTGTTTCTGACACTGAATTTCATAGCAATGATAGGAGAAATCAACTTACTCTCCAAAACACGGACAAGGCGGGAAACCACCAACTTTTTCGAAAAATTTACCAAGAAACTAATGAGTACAATAGGTCGATAATTTGTAAGGTTAGTTGCATCTTTGTAGGGCTTGTGAGAAGGTTTATGGTTGAAAAGTTTCAATGTATTACGAAGAGAAGACACAGACGAACACTAGAGAACCAAGTTTGTGGGATATTGTGAAAGCAAGTTTTTTTTCTTAAGCAGAGATCCCACCAACGCCAACTCCAAAGATTTATCTGTAATCTTGATTGGACAGAAATAGTAAAACTATGTCGAGAATTAAAAATATTTGTTAAGTCTTAAAAATGAGAAATAAGACTGGTTTTGTACGAATGTTACAATTTGCCCTGGACTCATTGTAGTCGCTACTGTGAGGCCAATAAAAAACTGTTATTCTGCGATAGCAGTGTGAGCATTCTAGCATCTTTATTCAAACATGTAATAAGATGGTCAGTTTTTGCATAAACCTGAATTCTTCTTTGCTCAGAATTACACTTATTTACAAGATATGTTAGATGTTATGCTGGATACAGACCATCCATAATTCACTTTGTGTTCGATTTTGTACTCGCGTATTTTGTGTGCAGAGCGTGTTCGAAGGTTGCGAAGTTTATACGTGTCTGTTGTTTTCAGATTCGCGTCCTAGATGAAAACAAAAGCCA
Organism: Dolomedes plantarius; assembly: GCA_907164885.2. Taxonomy (NCBI): domain Eukaryota; kingdom Metazoa; phylum Arthropoda; class Arachnida; order Araneae; family Dolomedidae; genus Dolomedes; species Dolomedes plantarius. The sequence continues at coordinate 191,817,239 of OU015491.1, read as the reverse complement.
ACTGATGATCAGCGACTAAAGAGAAGATATTGTCCGGTTAGCAATGTAAGCCAAAGCAGTTCCGTGCAGTGGGGACCATTAAGCAGGATTACAGGTACTCGGTAAATTGACGTACTGAGCATCAACAGCGAACAAAAATAGCTTCCGAACTATCCTATAAATCACTGTATTCTAATGATGACCAGCTTCCTGACCTCTGACTAGGAGATTTTTGTTCATTCTTCACGATATAGACTTCCTTTTCCTGACGAGAAGGGATCCATGTCCCTTTTCAATGGGAAAAGCGTGTCGGCATTGAAAGCAGATCAAGGAGATGTTCATATAGACACCTTAAACAACCAACTTTTATATGCAAAGGTTCTGATGATGAGTCAAGACAAGATGATCTGTCGTCTACACTACCTATTTATTGCCAAAGTAATAAGGTTACCCTCAGTTACTACGGACCCCACTTTCTGGATACAGGTATCCACGCAGGATAAACACGAAAGAAAATTTCCCCGCAGCCATAAGTTAGGAGCACATAAGGACAGTATTTTGTCAATACGGAGTCCTTATTTCCTAGAAATAAACAATGAAATGCGGAAACAAAAGGAAAAGAAGAAACAGGTGGGATAACAAAAATTTAGAGTAAGTTCAGAAGGGTACCTTCAGACAGGAATAACCATCTTATTTAAAGAAGATGAAACATCTGAGGGGCGTTATATTTTAACTAACATTTAAAGATTGTCAAATTTAAATTACATAAATCTAATGAATATATTTCTTGTCGATGAAATTCGAGGATTCCGTGGAAATCAGGTCATGCCACCTTGTGTTTAGCAAATCAGTCTTACAATGATTTTAAAGGAAAAGTCTGCATCTCAAAACGAAAAGTAAAAAGCATTCATGGAACGAAGAAAGATACCTTGAATAATTATGGGAAATTCTTTCTTCACGAGGGATTTTGTTTTTAGAAATATAAAAGAGATGGTTATAGTTCTCCCAACTAAGGGAGAGTAGTTTGACTCACTACCAAGCACGAGTGCTTCCGCTCAAAGCGCAGAGATGTTAAACTCGCAGAAATATTCTGTTTGCTCAACGTTAAGTTTGATCCACGAAGAGAAGTTGTTAATTTTGAAACATATAATCTGAGCCTAAAACCGCCTAATTAACACCTTTCACTAGTCTGCGAATTGACATAAAACCAAAATTTCTTAAATTTAAACTGACGCAGTAAAAAAAAAAGAAAAAAAAATGATTTTGAAAATAAATACTGAAAGATTTAACAACAAAGTTCAAATGACTGCATCAAATATAAGTATATAAGAGTTAAATACATTAAAAATACAAATACAGAATATTCCAAGCTCTTGAAATAAATAAAAAAAAATATTTATATTTTCCAGTGGCGAGAGGAAAAAATATTTTTAGAAAGAAATGGAATCAAATTCATTCGAGATTTATCAACCAAAATGGTATAAAGATTTTATAAATTCCTACAAATATATATAAGTGTGTAAGAGTAAAAAACTTAGAACTTAAAAACTATTCATTTATTTAAACTACTTCCAAAAGAAGGAAACGAAAACCGAAACAAAAAAGAATACGACTTTAAAAAACATAATTTCCTCAGAACAGAGCTCAAAACAGTTCTTACGTCTTGAATTTTTAAGATAAAACTTCACAAAACTTTGATAAAAAAAAATCGAGTTTGTGTCTGTACTCTTAGGAAAAGCATGTTCTAGTCTAAAACCTTAGAATCGAGACAGTTTGAACACAGTGATAAATAATTAATGAAAATCCGCGGGTTTTCTTTTTCCCAGGCATTTCATTTTTGCGTGTAATTTATTGCTTTTTCGACTCCAATCCAGTTATCCAGGCTTAGCTCCCCGACAGAGATTACAAGAAGGGAGAAATATAAAAAACCGCACCAACCACGAATTGTGTTTAAGTTCGAAACGCGAAAAAATTCGAAGGGGGAAAAAAATCATGCTTTTGAATTATTAATTAATGCACTATTCCTTACCGCTTTGACTTCAAATACACTCGAGTTTTTCAAGAAATTTGTAGAGTTCTGCTCGCGTTCAGCGAGTAAGAAATTATACCGAAGGATTATGCAGGGAAATTGTGTTGTGTCAGATGAGGATTATGAAAAGTGGAACATTTAAATCTGGTTACACCGTTTTTTCTTTTTTCTTTTTTTTAAAAAAAAAAAACATAAAAAAGGATTGCGAGTCAAATATGAAGAGAAGAAGGTGCTGAAATGATCTCATGCAAAATAAACATTTAAAAAAGTTTTTCTCTGCATCTAACTCAAACTTTAAGAAAAAGAAAAGATATCATAAACGATTAAAACTACCGGGTGAAACACAGAACATTTACATGCTTTCACTTTTCTTCGAAAAAAATATTCAAAATACTTTTTTTAAGTCTGATATTTCTTACGCCATCTTTAGCTGATTTAACTGACTCTACCGAAACTGTGTAAGGGATGTAAAAGTTATAATATTAAGAATCCTCATCGAGGAAGCAAAGATATTTTGATAAAACATGAAATTAATATTTCTGGTTTTTCTAGAATGAATTATTTTTAAGTCAATTTGTTTAAGTAAATACCCATACTTCAGTAAGTAAACTTACGTTATCAAGACACTCTAAACTATAAATAACAAACGAACAACTTCCTTATTTAACAACTCCTAAAATTTTGTGCAGAAATATCTTAATCTAGAATGAAATTAATGTCAACTAAATTTTAGTAACTGTTCCATACAGGTTGTCCTAATTAAATGTACATACCGAATTTTTTGGACCGTATGACGCACCTCAAATTTATGGGAGGATATTCAGGAAAGAATATTTTGTATTTTGTTAGGTATATAAAGATATTTCAATTTCTTACTCAATAAGATAAAAAATATATGTAATATATATAATAACTATATATATATATATTATATAATAAAATATTAATTTTATTTTAATCATACTTTTGGACTATAAGACGCACCTCAAATTTATGGGGAGATTTTCAATAAAAAATATTTTGTATTTCGTTAGGTATATAAAGATATTTCAATTTCTTACTCAAGAAAGATAATATATATATATATATATATATATATATAGATAACAAATACATATATTATATATATAATAAAATACTCATTTTATTTTAATGTTACTTTCGGACTATAACATGCACCTAAAATTCATGAGAGAATTTTTAGTAAAGAATGTTTTGTATTTGTTAGATTATAAAAATATTTTAATTTCTTACTCAATAAAGACAAAAAATATTTATAATATATATATATATATATATATATATATATATATATATATATATATAATGTATAGAAATGTTACTTTCTGACCATAAGATGCAAGTCATATTTATAGGAGCATTTTCATTAAAGAATATTTTATATTTTGTTAGGTATATAAAAATATTTTAATTTCTTATTCAATAAAGATAGGAATCTTATTCAATAAGGAATCTTATTCAATAAAGATTCCTGAAGGTAGCGGGTCCCTAAACCGACCGGCTACACGGGCGAAGCCCGGCTAGTATATATATATATATATATATATATATATATATATAGTAAAATATTCATTTTATCTTAATGTTACTTTTGGACCATAAGACGCACGTCAAATTTATGGGGAAATTCAGAAACGAATATTTTGTATTTCGTTAGGCATATAAAGCTATTTTCATTTTTACTCAATAAATATAAAAAATAAAAATATAATATAAATAATATATATATATATATATATATATATATATATATATATAATATATATATATATATAATATATATATATATATATAATAAAATTAACAAGGCTTTGAAATTGACCACACGTTAGAGTATAGGCTTAAAAGCCAAAACATAGATGAACTTAAAACAATTAGTATTGGACATTAAAACATATTACTTTCATGTAAGGCGCTGAATGCTGCTCTTTTAATGAAAGAAAATAAATAAATAAGAATAAGATGAAAGAGAAAACCAGTAATAGCTCTAAAGCTACATGAAGCCAGGAACATCCAACATGTAATGATAAGTATGAAAACGGTTTTTGACAGCATTTCATCATCAGCGGTGTCAATACTGTCTAAAAACCAATGGATTGTTTCTGATGAGTATGATCTATTAAATAAACACACTCAGACACCGTACAATCCATTATTAACAGAAGAATTGAATAATAAATGAATTTGTATTAAAGTACTTAACCAAAGAACACCAAGCCTGGCGCTAGTCAGAGTGGAAGTTAAGAACTTGTAACCGCTAGATGACTGACGTCATAACTCGCAACCATTGAGGTAGTGGTTACTCAGTTACAGACTTACTTAGGTAACTTATTTTAAGACTATTATACCATTATTTAACTAGTAATAATTACCCAGTTAGTCTATCCAAAAACATAATTGGTTGTTTTTGTTTTAATGAATAGTTTGTTCTGTTGCATTAATAAGTTAAACATAAATAGGTTAAAATAAAAATAATAACTACTAAAAACAAAAATAAAAACATAAGAATAATAAAAAATAATTAACTAATAGTAGTAACAATAATAAAACTAAATAAATAATGGTATAATAGTCTTAAAATAAGTTACCTAAGTAAGTCTGTAACTGAGTAACCACTACCTCAATGGTTGCGAGTTATGACGTCAGTCATCTAGCGGTTACAAGTTCTTAACTTCCACTCTGACTAGCGCCAGGCTTGGTGTTCTTTGGTTAAGTACTTTAATACAAATTCATTTATTATTCAATTCTTCTGTTAATAATGGATTGTACGGTGTCTGAGTGTGTTTATTTAATAGATCATACTCATCAGAAACAATCCATTGGTTTTTAGACAGTATTGACACCGCTGATGATGAAATGCTGTCAAAAACCGTTTTCATACTTATCATTACATGTTGGATGTTCCTGGCTTCATGTAGCTTTAGAGCTATTACTGGTTTTCTCTTTCATCTTATTCTTATTTATATATATAATATATATATATATAGTATATATATATATATATATATATATATATATATATATTATATAATAAAATATTCATTTCATTTTAATGTTACTTTCGGACCATAAGAGGCACCTCAAATTTATGGGGAGATTTTCAGTAAAGTCTATTTTTTATTTTGTTAGGTATATAAAGCTATTTTTATTTCTTACTCAATAAATATAAAATATTTATAATATAAATAATAAATAAATATATATATATATATATATATATATATTATATAATAAAATATTCATTTCATTTTAATGTTCCTTTCGGACCATAAGACGCACCCCAAATTTATGGGAGGATTTTCAGTAAAGAATATTTTGTGTTTTGTAATCTATATAAAGCTATTTTAATTTCTTACTCAATAAATATAAAAATATTTATAATATATATATATATATATATATATATATATATATATATATATATATATATATTATATAATAAAATATTCATTCCATTTTAATGCTACTTTCGGACCATAAGACGCACCTCAAATTTATGGGAGGATTTTCAGTAAAGACTATTTTTTATTTTGTTAGGTATATAAAGCTACTTTCATTTCTTACTCAATAAATATAGAAAATATTTATAATATAAATAATAAATAAATAAATATATATATATATATATATATATAATAAAATATTCCTTTCATTTTAATGTTACTTTCGGACCATAAGACGCACTTCAAATTTATGGGAGGATTTTCAGTAAAGAATATTTTGTGTTTTGTAATCTATATAAAGCTATTTTAATTTCTTACTCAATAAATATAAAAATATTTATAATATATATAATATATATATATATATATATATATATATAATATATATATTATATAATAAAATATTCATTTCATTTAAATGTTACTTTCGGACTATAAGACGCACCTCAAATTTATGGGAGAATTTTCAGTAAAAGAATATTTTGTATTTTGTTAGGTATATAAAGATATTTTAATTTCTTACTCAATAAATATAAAAAATATATATAATATATGTATATATATACATATATATATATAATAAATAAATATATATATATATATATATTATATATAATAAAATATTCATTTCATTTTAATGTTACTTTCGGACCATAAGATGGACATCAAATTTATGGGAGGATTTTCAGTAAAGAATATTTTATATTTTGTTAGGTATATAAAAATATTTCAATTTTTTACTCAATAAGATAAAAAATATGTATAATACATGTAATATATATATATATATATATATATATATATTTAAAACAATATTCCTTTTATTTTAATGTTACTTTCGGACTATAAGACACACCCCAATTTTAAGTCGAATTTTGATGTAAAAAGATACGTCTTAAGGTCCGAAAAATTCGGTATTTCAAAATTAATAGACATGAGTCAGGAAAGCAATTGTAGCAACAGAAATGATTATCATATTAATTCATGAGTGATTCGTATTAGTTTAATAAATTATCAATATAAATTATCTTCCCTTTTTTTAAATAAAATTTTTTTATCTTCTCAAATTTGATCTATCTTTATATTATAAAGAATCATTATTGAAAATGCATACTTGCCTAAATAACGAAGGGAGAGTGTAATGATGTCAACTTAAGCTGGAGTACCTAGTTTTACTGCAGAAAAAACAAGCAAAATAATAAATTCAAGCCCGAACGTGGGTATTCCTAGAGATTACACTTTAATGTTCTTATATTTATAAAAGTGTTTTATATTTATAAAAGTTTTGTATCTGTATTCAACATAGCACTTTTACAGGCAGACTGAAAAAAAACTAATTTTCTTCATACTCAAACAAACTTTAATAAGCTCTCCGTATTAGAATGATTCACTTAAGCTCTACCAATCTCTTTAAAATCACAGCATTTAAAATATATTTATATAAAAAATTGTATAAAATGTACCTAAAACATAACCAATAAAATAAACTAAATGTTCTTGCCTGGTTTTTCAGGACTAAACACTAAAACTCTCACATAATTATTTTAGAAAAATTTATATTACTAAAAAAAATGTAAATCTTCCCGAAAAATTAAAATATTTCATGAATAATGCTTCACTTTTACATTAATGTTATAGAAATTATAGTATCACGCTCTCATTTTCCTAGAAAAATATTCGACAATGATTCTCCAATGAAAAAGTTTTTATTTTAAAAAGGTGCATTTTAAAAATATTTATTTTCATTTTTAAAAATTTACTCTTCCGCACAATATAAATAAAAAATACTGAATAATTTAATGCAATATAGCAGACTGTAAACACAAAGCAAAAATAACTTATCCGGAGCATAAGATAAATAAATGCTGACAAACAATTTTTAATAAAAATATCTAATCTTTTTCCACCTGTTGAGAGTTTATTGATTTTTCTAAAAGTTTTTTTTTCTGTGAAGAAATTTTGCATTTGTTCATTTTTTTATTTCCCTATTTTTTTTGCAATCAAATAGCGCAGAATCAATATAGCGCATAAACTGCAATAAAAATTCAAATCTGGCTGGAACCACTAATAGATGTAATCATTTTTCAGGGTATGAAATGGAAGAATATCCTTAAAAATATGTCTTTTAAATAATATTTTACTGTCAATTCATTTGTGTATGTATGGTACAATAATATATTCGTAATAGAACAATCTGAATAAAATATTCTTCTAACTTTGAGCAAATAATTTTCAAAACTACATCATTTCGGTCAGTACATGTTCCAGTTATTATAGAGAGAAATAAAATGTATGTGTACTAAATTTCTAAATAAAAGTTCACAAAACTTTCCTTAACAGATAGCAGCTTTAATCCTCCTAAACTTGGAGGATAAGTTAAACGCCCAAAGTTTACTTGTATCTCAGATCGTAATTAGGTCTCAGAAAAAAAAAGATATACTTACAAACAAGTGTAAATATTGAAAAAAGATATAAGGAATGGGCCAGTAAAAGATGCATTTTTTTAAGAGTGTAACATTGTATTGAAAGTTAAAAAAAAAAGCGCGTATATCTGCTGCATAATGCATAGAAGCATATGTATCAACTTTTGCTTCAAAAGAAATGCAAAGAGAGGAACATTAAACTGCCAATATTCAAATTAATATAAGTCTCATGAAAAATTTGAATTGACAACATATATAAGTTGTTTTGAGTACTTTATCAAGTCACTAAGTAAAACATTTTTAATCTTTCTCCCCCCCCCCCCAAAAAAAAAAAAAAAATCATTTCTGGACTAATTCTTGAAAATATAATAGAAAGACACATAGAGTTCGTATTGTTATGATATGTTGTTGTTACTAATGGCTCCTTTCCGTATGTAATCCTCGATAGACTTAGTCAAATCCTGACTAAGTCCATCGAAGGCTCCAGGGCAAAGAGATGTGTTTCCTGCTTGGACTATTCGGCACCACAAGGGTAGGGTGTCGACTTTTAGCCCGGTGTTACCACAATTTTGACCGAGCACCTCCAGGGGCAACATCTGGTGGGTTCGCACCCCATCCCGCCCCTACAAACCCCACGGAAGGATTTTTCGAGATACAGATTTAACGTGTCCATCCCCGGCTTAGACACGAGTGCCTTCTGTAGCTCATGCAGGGATTCGAACCGAGCACAAATTCCTAGAATTCGTAGCAATCTTATTAAGCTTACAATAAGAGAATAAGAACCTTTCACAGCAACACTATACATTGACAGAGAAGCAGAGCCCAAAAATTAGATTTGCGAAATTATAGTTTAGAAAAGTTCCTGCTGACGGTCGGAGTAGCATAAATTTTATGTTACCAAAATAATCTCTATGTATATAGTGAGAAATTCCCCATAATCAATATTAGCAGAAAAAAAGAATGTAAGAGATACGAAAGAAGATAATCGTCAGAATAAGCGTAAAATTTAATAACCCTCTTCAGATGTATTGAGTGAATGGAGAAAAACTTGAAAATATACCAGCTGAATAAAAATGAAGAGGCACTTTTTCATTCCCTCGTAATTAGCTTTGTTTTTTGATGCAGCAGTGTACTGCGAGAGCGTATTTTGCGCACCGAACGAAACTAATCCAGTTACAAAACTCAATTTACTAATTGCCATTGCCAATTATAATAGCAAAAGATAATCACGGTGAGACAAAATATACCATCAGCTATTTCTCCAAAAAAGAAAAAAAAAGTGCATAAGATGCTCAAAATTCAGAAAAATACAAATAAACAGAATGAATGAGTTTTCAAGTTTTTTTTTTCTTTTGAAGCAAAATTAAACCATGTTTTTTAACATTACATAGAAAAATATTAATTTACAACAATTTTTGTAGAGTTTAAATACGAATGAGTGACAAATTTTACGATAAAAATTTAATTGTTTTCGTTTTAAGATAGAAAAATTGAATTCAAATAAATCCAAATTTTTATGATAAAATTATCAGAATGAATATGGAAATTCCTATTCTGTTTTCCATGTCATGAAAAGCAGGGACACCCAGAGACTTTACGGGGCCTGGGGTAAAGTTCTGTTGTGGGTCCCAAGAAAAATAAAAAATGGAAAGAGACGAAAACACACATTCAAATTAAGTTTCTCATACTTAAAATTTTATTACACGAATGATTAGCATAATTATTATATTTCATTGAACTGCTCTCTTGTTATATTCTCCAATAAATATGACATCTTCCATCGACGAAGCTTTTTTGCTATCTATTTTAGTAGTTAGTACTATCTTCAATTTATTAGAGAGAATGTAATTTTATAGCAGCTAGGACTAAACAGTTATATTTTTCATTAAAACGAAATCGCGTATTTTTCAGAAAACTATTTTGGAGTAAGAGAAATCTAATTATTCGAATAATTTTTTATTTTTTATTTTTGGGGGGCTCCTTTTTTCAAAAGATTATTTTGAATTTTGAAATACGGTACAAGTTTCAGAATTTTCTTTTGGATGAAATCTAATAAATTAATTTTTAAAAACTTTTTGGGCCTCTCCGGCAGTTAGGGGCCTGGGGCAAAGTGCCCCAGTTGCCCCCCTCTCTGGGCGGCCCTGATGAAAGGTGACAATATGAAATTTATGTTAATGTGACGTATTGCACAAGTGGATAAGCTATGTTCCCATCGAATGTCTTATCAGTAAAATAATTCAAAATTAGTAAAGACACGATATAAAGAGAAATTGGCTTTCTAACTACACTTAATGTGCATGTAATTATTATAGATTCTAATCTTTGATGAGACAAAAATTCATGCAATAAATTTTTGTCATGGCCACGCACTCGGATCTTGGATCTTCCCACCTCGAGATGGACGCTCATACCAGTTGAGCAACGAGGTGGATGTAGAAAAACTTTTAATTTGCATAACCATAATTTCCCTTTTCTTTTTAGACTAAAGCTGCAGGTTGTTGGCCATACATATTTTAATTTTTTTTAGTTATTTTTTTTTCTTTGAATTTTTCACATATTTCCCCAAAGATTCCATCAGTGCTCATTCCAAATGCTCGGGCACCCCTATAACGAATTCCAGCCAGGATGTAATCTAGAATAACTTTCCTCTCAAGGGTTACGTAAAACATTTCAAAAGAAAAGCAGGATTTATTTTAACAGAGAATAGTAAAGAATTTACAGTCTTTTCCGCAGTTAAACGCGAGACGGAACAACTTAATATATACTAGTTGGTACCAGTCAAAATATGACGGCTAGATAGTAAATAAATAAACTAATGCACAAATTATACTCAATACATCATTTTCAAATGTTGAAAATCACAATAATGCGCAGAAACAAATTAATGCGTTTAAGTGGCCTCGTTCTTAGTGGGTATCTAAAGCCAGATTTAAAAATGTCACTGAGCATGCGCAGAAAGCAAATTTTTTAAATTGCAATTTATCGCTAATTAAGCAGCGCGAAATAAACAATTTCCATCATGTTTAATCTTATATTTCACAAACAAAATTATCATAAAAATAAAAATGGCAGCGAGAGATCTAGAGAGTCTCCTCGGAATAAATGTGTTTATCATTAAAACATGTCACTGAACATGCGCAAAAACAGTGAGTTTCTAAAGACAGATTAAAACATGCCACTGAGCATGCGCAGAAATCAATTTTTTAATTGTAAATTATCGCTCATTAATAGAAATTGCTGTTGCAAAAACCAAATTTGACAAATCTACAGATTACAATATTTCGTTTAAGACCAAAATGAAGAAAATTGATGCAGTAGTTTTCTCTCAGGGACTGCCCAAAAAAGTCGGCTTAGCAACTTAAATATATAGATTCTTGAAAAAATGTTTAATCTTGTAGAAAAGTTGTTAGTTTCAGGAACAATTTATTGTAACCTCATGAATACTATGCGTATAAATTGGTAAATAAAAACTGGTTGTTTAATGCTCTCAAGTTGTTTCGAGATTAATTAAAAATACACGTATTAAAACTAAGAAGAAAACAATATCAACCAAATTTTACTCCTGTTTTATTACCAAACTTTTAACGATACTTTCATTAAGAAAACAAAGACGACTTCTTTAATTAGTGAGGTAGAATAGCAAAACTTTTAAACTCTTATTTTAATTTTCATTAATTTATTTCATTAACAAAATTTAATCAATTATTTTAACTTTTAACCTTTATTTTAATTTCATACAATTTCTAATGACTCGATCTTTATCATACACTCTCAAGGCACTAGTATAAAAAAATCTGAATTTCCTGCTGACACGACAGGTGTGATTACACCAAGGTTATTCTATTACACAATGGAACGTATTCTCATAATAAACCTCTGAGGTTATCCCACATATTTCTTTTTATAAATTTTGGCTTATGTCTCGATTGAATCCTTTTCCCACAGTCTTCAACTGCACTTCAGTTTTACATTCGAAAGTAAAGTTCTTCGCTACTATCTCGTACCATGCACAACTCTAATAAATAAATATATAAAAGTACATTATTTTTTTTTTAATTTGCACGTAGAGATTACCTTAATGGTTCGTTGCAAATGGAATGAAAATGCGTAAATTATCCACGTTATAACAAACAAAAGTAATGTTTAATTATCAGTTTTGGGTTCATTCCCACTTGTTTCTCCATAGAACATAATTTATTTAATTATAACGCTAATTTTACAAAACCTTTTTTAAAACTGAAGGGACTAGTTTTCTTATTATGAAATAAAATTAAGCAACTGCAAGCAAGCAGTTCAATTTCCATACATACTGCAACCTTAGACATCTCTGAAAATGTACTAACAGGATAAAAGAAAAATATATATATATATATATATATATTGGCTTATGCCCGAAAATATACTGGGTGGAAAACGAAAAGAAAGCTAATTGAAAAACAAACGAGTATTTCTTTATTTTTCTAATTAGTTTTGTTTACGGGCACAATGATACGCCGCTCGTTTTTGCCACACATAATGCCGTAGACAAAACTTCGTTTAGGTATGCAAGAGAATATTCTAATTGGATACAGCGAACGTGGTCAACCATTAGGCCGATTCCTGCCTAGAAAAAGAAAAATCACGAGACGAAATAAATGAGAAGTCTTATTTTGTTCTCTGATTTTTAGGAACGTATCGTTATTTTAATAAATAAAAAAAAATCATAACTAATTGAAAGAAATAACGAAAAATAAATTCGGATAACTTCAAATAATGGCATTACCTTTAATATATATCATTAAACTTTATATATATATATATATATATATATATATATATATATATATATATATAAATCCTTCTCATTTATTACATTTCAAGAATGTGTCCACAATATGTGACTTCCCACTCTTTCTTTACGCAAAATATGTGTATAAATTTTGCAGGTAGATGTTTATTCAGAGGCAGACAGACAGAGAGATAAAAAGAATGTGACTAGCAGATTGAGAAGACATGTATATGAAGAAGCTTACGTAATGTATTAAGAGTAAGCAATTCTTTCTTTAAAATGCATCACCTTAATCTATTTAACTGCGTTAACTCTATTCCTGAAAGAAACTACTCAGCTAACACATTCATAAAAAGGGAATGCTTCTCTACATTCAATGGCATGATGAATGCAATACATAAAATTACCGGAAGACCTAAAGGCCCGTGGTTGGCAAGATTTTGGTGCTGTTATAATCAAGAATGAGTGAAGTCAGCCAGTGCTTTTTTTTCCCTTCTGCCATGTGACTTCGTCGTCCTCGGGTAATGTCTTTATTTTCTTACCGTCTTCGTTAACATACGTTATAGAAGGAGATCAATCTCTCTGTCAAACGAACTGAATCACAGAGCTATCCCAAGGAGACGAAAACATTTCATCTGACACATCAAATAAAGCATGAACGCTTAAAGACTGCATAAAGCAGAAAATGACAGCTCACATATCTGATATCTCGGTATCGTTATCTTTCCATCATTTTCATTACCTTCATTACATACACACATAAATAAAATAAGCAAAAGCACTTCACATGTGAGAAACATCATTACATCAGTCACTTCTGCCTAACTATGCCTGTCACTAATGCGTATTGTGTAAGTAAATATAATTATAAATGCTCTATGACCATAGCTTGAGTATTTCATCACATCATTAACAGATGCGTTGCGGTGTCTTGTGGTCTCACACAGGTACGTGATTTTCTTATGTATAATATACCGTTATGTATATTAAATCGTCCTACATAATATGTATAATACTCTTTTTATTATATTTATTGCATATCAAGAGTGATGTAAATTATTCTCTTTCCTCTACACCAGTGGTTCCCATCCGGTGGTCCGCGAGAGCGTCGGGAGTGGTTCGGCACCACATACAAAAAAGTTGCCAAATAAATGGGGATTTTGAAAGCAATGTTCGCTGAACTAGATGGGTCGAATATATCCGATGACTATCAGGTGTTGAATTAAATTTTTTTAAAAGTTTAACATAATTATTTTATTATTAGAATATGATACTTTAGAGTGAAATACGTTAATCCTGTATCCCTTTTGCCCGAGGATATTCTATATCCCCCATATCCCCCGGAAGGCTCCCCCCTCAAGTCGGTGGGGGGGGGGGGGGAGGGTCCGCACATGGTTCAGTTTCTGGCTTAGTGGTCCACAGACTTCCACGGGTCGAGAACCACTGCTGTGCACACACAGAGACACACTGTATATATATATATGTGTGTGTGTGTGTGTGTGTGTGTGTGTGTGTGTGTACGTACAATACAGCCACAGAGTATTTCGCTGCGCTGGGAAAACTATGTAACACACAGGCGTTGTCAGAAAAACTTTCGTTGGGGATGTTGGCCTTCCCCCTCCCCCACTGTTTACGTCTCGAAAATTTGATAAATTCAAATATTTGATGAGATGAAATACGATAATCTCAAATTTACAGGAAGCATAGTAAATAATCTCAAGAATTCTTATAACTGCATATTTTTTAACTGATTATTTAACGATGAAAGTAAGCTGTTTTTATTTAGCAATTTTAAACTAATAAAAGCTTTAAAAAATATGCAAAGGAGCAAATAAAAGATGCGGTAAAATTACTTACTCATTCTCAGCATTTCAGTTATCTGTGTTCAAAACGCAATTCATTAACTGATCCTTTGATTTTTACATATTGGTAAAACGGGTAAAATTTGTCTGATAAAATAATTCATACTACTAATACTTCCTTCCCAAATTATTAAGGAAAAAAATTCAATGATATCTATGTGGTTTTTTTTTTCGTAGCATAACACAGAAGTCACACTGAAAACTTTCAATTAAAACTGATTTTAAAGCACAGTTATTACTGATTGTTTCATTGCGCTGACTCTTTCAACAGCCTTGAAATCTTTCTTCCGGTGGTGGCGCTGTTATCGCAGGAAATGAACCGAACGGAAAGTTTTGTTTTCGAAATCTTCAAAGTGATCTAGTCTCCTGTTAAACTACAATTATAAAGTTTCAGTATGAAAATTAAAAAGAGTTAATTTTTTTAATGCAATTGTATTTTTATTACCTTTGAATAAATAGAGTAAATATAAAAGTGAGTAAATCACTAGGAAAAATAAAGTAATTCTTTTAATTTTCCATTTATATAATTTTAGAGAAAAGGAATTCGAAAAGAAGGCTCAGATAATAAAACGAACAGCGTTTTGAAAAACAGATCTTTGTGTGGCCCCGTATGACTCTTTCCTCGTTTTTAATTTTAAGTATACTTAAAATTTTATCTCGAATATGCCAGAATATTGTTCGAGTAAATACACGAGTAGGGCTAGTGAGTTCTGGAGCTAGAAGCTCCTACAAACGCAGTACTCAGGTTTAAAAATGATTTTAAAAGAAATAAACTTGAAACTCAATAAACTTTAACATAAAATTACCTGATCGTTAATCCCATTAGGAGAAAGTGGGCCAGCATGCATAAAAGTAATCTTATATTTTGATAAGAAATCACTGAGAAAGATGTCTCATTGCGAAAACTGATACACTTTTAAAGGCCCACCCTAGAAAATTTGATGCATTATGGTTAAATTTTCGCGAAGATAAACTGAACTGCAAACAGTTAATTCCGTTAAAAAAGCAACGCATTTATTATTTTAGTTTAAAAAAAGTTGGTTGGTCCAGGAATCGTGCCCGCAATCTTCCAGTAGACAGAGAGATGTGTGAAACAGGAAATCACTTAATCCTTTCAAATCGTGACCAGTCTAAAACAGTGGTTCTCAAACTGGGGGGCCAGCCCCCCCTGGGTAGGCCTGGGGGATTTTCCCCGAGGGGGACGGGGACGCGGATGGATAGCAAAAAATATGTCTAGAACGTATTTTATTAGCATTATTTATGTTTTCAGGCCTTTTTTTTTGGGGGGGGGGCTTAAGGTATGAAGATCTTCTAAAGAGGTGTGTGTGTGGGGGGGGGGGGGGAGACATAAAAGGTTTGAAAAGTCACTGGTCTATAAGGTCTCGGAATTCGATACTTGCACATTATGGTTTGGTTTAGTTTGGTTTAGAGCGCTACGGTCATTTTTTGATATACGAGGGCTCATTAGACCGAGACCAACAGCTTAAAGCCGATTCCGAACGGCTACAAACGTCCATACCAAGAGTGGGATTCGAACCCACAGACTCTGGTACCGAAAGCCAGCGCCTAGCTATTCGGCCATCGTCCGGCAAACATTATGGATGTCATCACTTCGGCTAATTTATGTAAACACCGGTAACAATGAAATTTGAAAGGCAACGCAGACTAAACAGAAAATGCTTCAGTTTGATGAAGGTCTCTAGTGGACTCAAAAAAAAAAAGATGTCTAGTCAAAATATGGCCCAATTTCCCCCATACATGAACTTTAAGTCATACCGCTGTTATTTATAAAGTCAAAACTTACCGAATTTCATCGACCTCCAAGAATTTATCTCAATAGAAATGTTTTACTGTACATTGCTGTATTCATGCCTGATGTTTTAGACGTAAAAGCGAACACAAAGAAAAAAATCTATCAAAAGGTTAATAATTCGATATACTTTCAGAATGAATTGCAAAATGTTCAATACAAACACCGTTTACTGAAATCATTTTCTGAAAATTATGTCAATCTATTTCTGAGCTTTATAATGTTAAAATTTGTTTGCTTTTAATCCCTATTGACCATTGATGCCAAATTTCTGACAAGGCAACTGTGTAGTAAAAGTTACCGCATCAGAGGGCCACATTTTTTTAAACTAATTATTTTCCGAAGTTCCGAAATTAAAAACACAAACGAGAAATTAAACATTATGACCGGATTGAGTGGAGGTAAAATTAATATGTTCTTAAAATGTTACTTTATTCCTTAAAAATGTTTTTTTTATACAGTTATTTCCTAGGTTATTAATATAAACTCAAAGGTAACGATAATACTAAATATGAACAGTTGTTATTTAAAATAGAAAGAAAGTTTCAGTGGAATGTTATGATTCAGAATGCTACCAGAACGCATAAATACAGATGTTTTAGTCTATTACAAGTTTGCTGTGGTATAACAGACAATTTATCGAGTATTTTATGCAATAAATGGCTAGTAGCGTTACTCCGGAGAACTACAATGGTTAAAATAAACGAAAATTTACTGGAGAGGAGCTTTCTATCTATATTTGGATAACAGTCTTTGAAAACGAAGCGAGCTAACTTCGGTGATGATTTTCTCGCCTAACGTCAGAGAATCCAGCGGCTAGATAGCATATTTTAAACGGGCAGCATTTCAGCACCGAATGAAACAGAATAAAAATTAAAGGAAATAAAAATGAATGAATGAGAGAGAGAGAGAGAAACGCAGGAATGCTCCGTCCGCTGTACAGATGTTTCGTATCCTCAGAGAGACACTGCGGAAAAGTCGGCATTTAAACAAAACGGCGCGCGCGCTTTTCTCGAACAGGATAAAAAAAAGTAAAAAACAAATAAGTAAAAAAACACACAGGATGGTTCCAGACAAAAGATAAATGCAGACTCTGCGCGCTACCGGCATTAGCGTTGCCGCGTTCTCTCTTCTCCCTCTGCATTTGTGTGCGAGAGATTGTTTAAACATGCACACACTTAATAACACGGCAGAAGGCGAGGCTGTGCTGCATTGTGCCGTCGCATTCCTCAAGCCAAAAACGAGGCACAGCATTTTTCTGCCGAATTACGGCGCTTAAAAGAAGCGCCGGGTTTTTGTTTCTTCTCGCTCTATTAATGAATAACGGGCCCGATACGCAGACACCGGGTGATAAAAGACGGTATGTGTGTACATCATGCATGCACGCTATAGAGTAAATATTTACGCAGATAAACATAACCTCCTCCCGAATATTGTTCGGTGCGAGTTTGACGGATTATTTATTCCTCGTTTTCATTTCTCTCTCTGCCGTGGATTTTTACTCCTTTCATCTTTTGCCTTCGAATGAAAGAGACGAAAGGTAACACGGCGATACCCAAAGAAACATGAAAAGATGAATATCTCGCATCTGCGAGGAAACGCATCAAAACAAGAATTCTTAATTTTAAGGGTGTATTCCTTTGACGTTTGAATCTGCTAAATCTCTATTAACACGGAGCACATATAGAGCACAACCAGTCACAAGAATTGGGATCCTAATAAAAATGATTTTTAGCAGTAAACAAATACCTTTTTAAACAAACAAACAGTTTACATACATTATATATATATATATATATATATATATATATATATATATATATATATATATATATATATATATATATATATATATATATATATATATATATATATATATATATATATATATATATATATATATATATATATGTATGTGTATATATATATATATGTGTATATATATATATATGTGTATATATATATATATATATATATATATATATATATATATATATATATATATATATATATATATATATATATATATATATATATATATATATAAATATGTGTGTGTGTGTGTGTGAAAGTAACTGACATTTATTGACAGAAATACCAAAAGAATCAATTTAAGGCTCGGCATAACCACGCAGCTGTTTACACGTCTTTTCTGATATAACCTCAACCACGTTTGCCATTTCAGAGGGAAGCAAAAGTACTAATTTAGTAATTTTGTGGCTGCATGTGATTAGCTTTCACTCAGTGATTGATGTTTAAAAGAATGTATTTAGGAATGGCTGTATATTTCCCGTGCCCTTTCAACTAACTTATGAAAATTTCAATTTTATAACATTTCAGAAGCTTACTTCATAGACGCTAGGTAGATGTATAGAGACTCTCAGACAACTGCTCAGTTGTTTATTGAACTGCCGAGTGTCATATTTCAGTACCACAGAAAACCAAAGAAATGGAAGTTGGAAAATGAAAGAGAAGAGATTGGAAACGTTGTTTAGTAAAATATCGGAAAGGTACAAAACTAAAGAGTATGTGAAATTATTATATAAATTGCATTCATAATTATATCCTCCATGCTCACTGTTAAAAAGCATTTTGCCTGCGCTGTTAGAGAAATTTATCTCTTCTAAAATCTACAATATTTCTTGACACAATACACCTTAAAATAAGTTTTTATTGTTTTAAATTACCAGGTTTTTGGATTTCATTTATATTTAAAAAGTTCAACATTTTGGTGAACAACTTTCCTAAGTTCACTCACTTAGAATCTGCCTAAATAATCAGCGCCCCAGGTTTCTCTTTCTTCTCGGCATGCCTAGTATTATGTACGCAAACCTTTAACGCAATGAAAAAAAGCCACAAAAATTTATTAAATGGCGCAGAAGCTATCATGTTGCAGAGCCGAACCTCTGAATCAAAATCATGTGCGATGCGCAGTCGTCCGTGATAGATAATATGATAATTTCAGTTTGCATTCTTTTCTGTTTCACCTGTTCGGCTGGAAACCGAGGGAGCTCCTGGCAGTTCTTTGTGTGTTTTACCGTCTTATTTGCTTAATGAAAGAGCATTTTCTCCGCATCTACAGAGGTATGCCGCCGACACCAGGCAGGAATGCCAAGTAACAGATGTTTCCAGCGCGAGGGAAGGGAGGCAGAGCGTGTCAGAGAGTGGAGCTTTCAGCAGAGCGAATACCCGAGTCTAGACGGCCCCAGCAAAAGACAGACAGGCTCGTGATAGAAGACCGGCCTCAACACGCTGGTGGGCACATTTCGGAGGAGAGGTGCGAAAGGAGGCCAATGTTCATTAACTCCCCGTTGATACAAAACTCTCTCCTTTTTCAACTAGGCCGAAAGAGATGTTTACACTTTTTTCTTACACAAAATTCAAAGAAAATGTAATTCGTTTTAATATCCTCTGGAAATTTATCCATATACTGCAGATGTGATTTATTTGTTTAGTTCCAAACTGAAAGGAAGAATCCGAATTGTAAATATATGTTTTTAATTTAAAAAATAATTTTCACTGCAGTTATTTCTTTTTAGCACCAAATTACAGTGACGTGAAATAAACAACTTATTTTCCTTCTACTCGTCGTTTTTATTCACAACTTTTTTGTTCATAGAAGGACAAGGTTGAAGAAAATGTAATAATCCGCTCATAATTATACCGTAAACAAACAAAATGATGAGATGATCAACAAAGTTTAAAATAATTTTTTAAACTAAATTTTACACTTTCTCATCTATTCATATGTTACTGACCAATTTTTTAAATTCTATGTTTAAACGTCAGGAATTTAAACATATATCCTGAATATTCTATACTCGAATCTTAGTCATTCACACATTCCAGGTCACATGCAGTAATTTATTTACAAAGGTATTTACCCTCAATGACAATTTCAGTGAAAGAACCATGAACATTGCAGTTCTACAATAATGCATGTCCCATTGTTTTTTATTTTCCCTAGAAATATAAATAAGAGTATATATTTTATTATATATATATATATATATATATATATATATATATATATATATACACACACACATTGTTATGTGGCTTACGCCCCTTGACCGAAAATATATCAAATCAAGTCCATAAAGGCTATTGGGCAGAATGGTGAATGAATTAGCACCACTAGGGTCGGAGTCCGACTTGGCTAAAGGACCGGTCCCGTAATTCTGAACCGAGTAAAGTGACGAGACCGGTACACTTGACCCGTACCTCCAGAGGTAAATTTTGAGAACTTGGTAGCCACGACGGATTTCTCGTGCACCAGCCGCCATTAGCGTACACGGCGGTGGATTTGTCAGCGACCGGCATCGAACCAGAGACGTTCAAATCACTGGCTCGCTGTCTTTGCCAACTGGGCCAACGCGCCTATATATATATATATATATATATGTACACATTTACAAGCAATTACAATATAATTGTGCAATATTTTTTTGTCAATAGAAAATGAAGTAAATTCTTGATCTTTTGAATAACATTTTTTCATTTGACAGATCTACTCGTACTCATAAGAAGAATATTTGTACAGACATTCAATATAACGTAAAACTTTAATTTATCCATCGTTACGATATAATTTTTTTAAACTGAATGAAATTAACAAACACTGAATTTTTCTGATTCAAGACGGGAAGCTTACTCCTTTCAAATAAGTTCCAATCTACTACAAAGTAACAATATGCTGGCAAAAACGAATCGATTATGAATTCTGTTGTAATTCAAGTATCCATTTCCCTATATGGGTTACGAGATTACGAGATTATTTAGACAGTTATGCGGCAGTTCAAAACCAAGTAGATGAATTTTTATCATTCATACATCATGAAAGTTTAACATCTAACAGAAAACATTATACGTTTTAAATAAAGGTAGCAAAGAGTTTTCAGTGGATTCAGAAGAACTTATATTTTTAGTTTAGTACTACACTATGTCTGCAAATAGATTTTTTATAATTTTTAGATTTTAGTAAATAATCTTAGACTATATTTTGACATCTTTCAGGCTATGCTAATTAGGAATGCAGAATTAAAAGGCATATAAATAGAATAGACAGCATCCAGATCTTAGTAATTTTGGACGAAATGGCTTGCATTTTCTTTAAAAACAAAAGTCCGAATTAAAATAAAAATAATCTTGATCTGATTTGAAAATTGAAATAATATCGTAAAAATCATGTTAGCTGTATATATAAAACAGTTCCGTAACTGACTGACTGACTGACATATAACGCGCAGACAAACCGCTGGACCTAAAGGGCTGAAATTTTGCATGGCGATTCTTCTTATTGCGTAGAGGAGCAGCACTAAGAAAGATTTTTGAAAAATTCTTCTTAGATTTTTTAAAATTTAATTTTTAAGCTGTTTTAGTAACATTTAGTTTGCATTTAAAATAATAATCTGAGAGTTATAAAATTTATATCACTAGAAAGATCATAAAAATTCCTTTAAAATGAAATCTTTTTCGAATCTTTACCACCATTTTCTGGTTTTTGGTAAATTTTTAAAGATTAATTTTTAGAATTTAATTTATTAAATGCTGATTTCAAGATTTCATTTCTTTTTGTGATACTTTAAATTAATTTTGCGTCACGTGCATAACAATGAAATAAATTGACAAAAAAAATTAAAATACAGGGTTACTTCAAAAGAATCATTCATTTTCAAAACCCACACATTTTGTAGCGTGATCGCGTCAATGTTCATCAATGCATCACTGATCCGTTTCTTCAGCTCTTCTATGGTTTTTGGTAGTGGGGGTACATAAACAATGTCCTACAAAGCCACCTGGTGGCGTGGCAGCACTAGTTCAAGTTTGTACACCAGGTGGCGTGGCAGCACTAGTGACCAAAGGGGCACACATAGAACATTTGTAGAGTGAACATAAAACTTGAATATTTTGTGGTTATTTTCATATATGAATCATATTTTTAAGTATAATACTTTTGAATAAATCGGGTTTTGAAAATGAATGAATCTTTTGTAGTAACCCTGTACAGTAAAAGATAAAATTTAACCACTAGACTAATTGAGATGTTTACCGTAATCGTTTACCGTTTATCGTAATAAACGGTAAGTTTGCTTAGTTAAGGATTTTGTTTTGCTTATTACCCAAATTACCCGTATTTTCGATTGTCCGGATTGACTATGGTCCCAGTTAGTCCGGATAAACGAGGTTTTACTGTATATACACACACACATATAGGTGTGTTTGTGTATATATATATATATATATATATATATATATGTGTGTGTGTGTGTAAGTAAAATGTTAGTAAGTTGAAAGCTCTAAAAACATTGTTTATTTATTTATTTTTATTTTTTTAATATTTTTTTGTTATCCTTTTCCTAATTTTTTTAAAAAAAATATTGATATTACCAAAAAACTTTCATTGGGGGTAGGGGAATTTTTAATTTAAAGAAAGTGGGTCATAGTCTAAAAAAGTTTATGCACTGCTATCTTAGAACAAGAAAATTGAGCACAGAGGTATTATAGGAGCCAACCTTGCCTTAAAATTCCTTGAAAGTATAATTGAGAAAGTCAGACAATATATCATCACCTGATTGCAAGAACTAGGTAACTCGATTCTTCAAGTTCTTGAAGATCTCAAATGTCTGCTTCTTGCAGTGAGAAAATAGTCGTCGTTCTGTTTGTCTAATTATTACACTACCCAACAGATGGCATTAGGTTAGCAGCAAAGTGAGTTGTCTAGTTATTGATTTCAATTTTTATGTAATTTAGCTATAAATAGCCAGATATCTCAAAAAAATTATTTTTTAGTTATCAAGTTCTTGCATTCAATTAACGATATATTCTAACCTAAATCTAATTTTAGCTCCATTTAAAAGGTATCTATGCACCTAAAATCTAAGAAATAAATTACTGAAATTGTAAATCACATTGTATAATTTTACTAGCTGACGTATTCAAAGAAATCTTCTTGCACTATTTGATAATATTTCTCTATATAAAAAAATTAAATTTAGCAAAAATTAAAATTACAGCAAGACCAATAAACTTTACTCTAAAGATACATC
This sequence comes from Dolomedes plantarius, assembly GCA_907164885.2. Lineage (NCBI taxonomy): Eukaryota > Metazoa > Arthropoda > Arachnida > Araneae > Dolomedidae > Dolomedes > Dolomedes plantarius. The sequence goes on along the minus strand of OU015491.1, from coordinate 191,793,855 downwards.
TATCGAAAAAAAAAAAACGAAAGATGTAAGTTTTTAATTTTTATTCTATTAATGTGGAAAATCTTTTTTTAATTAAAAATGTTTATGCATGTAATATTTTTACAATTCTAAAATGTCTAAATAAAATACAATATAATAAATAAATAAATAAATTCAGAAAGGACTATTAAAGTTAATATGTTAATATTCCCATTTTAATTGTCGTATAAATTAAATAAAGACGCTTTTAAATCACTTGAAAGAATTTTTCCTATTCAATATTCCTACCTTCCTTACGTACGTTATTTTTAAAAAAATTTTTCTTTACTATGCATAGTAATGAAAATAATAATAATAGCGGTAGTAACAAAATAAAATTTCGAATTACTTTATGAAAATGATTCTTCTTTCATAAAACATAATAAACTATTCAGATTCTAATCTGCGACGTAAACGGGGGTTTCTTTTTCTACCGTCTTCGGAAAATCAATAACCACGTGTTTTCTCCAAAATAAATATTTAATCGTGGAGTATTTTTGCGGCTTTTAAAAATGCACTTGAAAATTGTTTTGGCAAGTTTTGGATTTGTCTTATAATTATATGTGTTTTATGGGAACTATTAAGGAGGCATAAAAATAAATTGAAAAACTAAATTTTCATCTGAAGGCGACGTGACCTTGCGCTTGGACCACTTTTCCTAGCTGGGTTTGGAGTCTTCAGGAGGAAAAAAGAACCCCAGCAAAACTTACTCACACGGACACACGTAAGATTTTCTTCTTTTTTTCACATCAAAGCCGCATTTCAAAAGATCGTTTTGTGAATTATAAGACTATATAACTATAAGACACATATAATTATAAGACTCTATTTAGCAGCAGAGCTTTAAAAATAGATAAAAAGGATTAAAATCTTTGACCTAGGAATTAAATTTGTAACTTCGTAAATACTTGAAAACTTTTACTTGATAAACAACGACGGACGAAAGAAAAAAAAAAACATATAAACAATTATTAGAATTAACGATTAGAAAATCATTACTCTGAAACAGTGGTTCCCAACCCGCAGAAGTCTGCGGACCACTAAGCCAGAAATTGAACCATGTGCGGACCACCATCCCCCACCGACTTGAGGGGGAGGGACCTTCCGGGGGGAATGGGGGGGGCTATGGAATATCCATAAGGCAAAAGAAATACGGGATTTACTTACTCCTCTTCTAACGCATCATATTTTAATAATAAAATAATTATGTTAAACTTTTAAGAAATTTTAATTCAACACCTGATAGTCATCGGATTTATTCGGTCCATCTAGTTCAGTGAACATTGCTTTCAAACTCCTCTTTTATTGGGCAACTATTTTATATGTGGTGCCGGACCACTCCCGAGGCTCTCGCGGACCACCGGTCGGAAACTACTGTTCTAAAAAGATTCTAACTGACTAACCAATGCGCAACAGTCCATTGTGGACCAAGGCCTGTGGTGCCCATCTCCGCTTTCTTGACCGTGGGATTGGGGTGCTATACAGCATATGTCTCGGGCAGGTGGTCAGCCTGTCGCGGGACCCCCAGAGTTAGTTCCCAAGCATGCTTGATTCTCATTTTATCGACCCACTCAAGGGATGAAAGGCTGAGTCAACCTTGCCCAGTCGCAGGGTCGAACCCTGGACCTGTGGTGTGGCAGCTTGAAGCTTTTAACCACTACACCACCGGGTGTCCTAAAAAGATTCAGTTGGATAAAATTTACAAGTTGCAAATTCGAGAATAACCTTGAACAGGTTATTTTTAATAAGGAAAAATGGGAAAAAATAGTGTGTTTGTGTGTTTTTTGTTAGATCGTACGTAGAAATATCTCACAGTCATTAGCTACAAGTAAACTTTAAACTAATTACACGTTTCTTAAATAAAATATGCAACCCTGAAAATTTTAAACTATTGTTGTATTAAAACCCAAACAATACAGAATAAAAGAAACAGAAAAATCATTAAAATGCCAATATTTTACAAAATACAGATATTATATACTCTCACTCCATTTCTACTCTGAATATCAACTTTAATTCGATCAACACTTGGCCACCACATTTAGCCCTTTCAACTCCAATAAACCCCCGATACAAAACCATAACTTATAGTTAACATTCTATACTGCTTATAGTGAAATGCATACTATTATTTATAGAGTAAAATGGCAACAGATTTATTATGAATACGTTTAAGGTTTTAAAAATATGCCATACGAATTTTACAAATCCTCATTATATGCATTACATATTACGCTCATTAAAGTCCCTCATTTTGAAAAATTTATTATTTTATATTCCCATTTGGTAAAAATAAGTAAATGACTATATTTTTCTAACATTTACAAAGTTAACATGCAGGAAAAGGTGTACAAGATTTTAGAACAATCATAACACTCGGAACATTGTGAAGTTCACTACGGATAATTATGTCTTTACAGCACGATGGTCAGCATATGTGCCTGAAGAGCAGAATCGGTTCGATTGTCAAAACAGCCAAGTGATTTACAGTTGGAAGAAACAAAAGATGAGTAAGAATACGCAGCAGATTCAGTATTGTTATAATGGCGCTCGCCGAAAAAAAAGTGATTTTGACCGAGGATATGTCTCACTGGCACGGGGAAATCTGAGGCCCCTTAAAGGAGAACATGACATGGACTGATGGTAAAATGGTTGGCAAACCTGTCTGGAAAGCAAGAAGTACGTGCTTGAGTCGACTTAGTTGTATAAACGTGAAAGTAAAAGTGAGAGAAAGAGTGACCCAGTCTCCACTGTTTCGGATATCATATTTAAAGAGAAATACAGGTTTTAAACTGCACGTCCTGGGATGACAGGAATATTCATTAACTTCAAAAAATTAATCTGAAACAGTGTTACTGTATCTTTATTTTAATAACTTAATGTGACAAATTAATCTCTCCCTGCAGTTATGAAATAACCGCAGCATTTAAAATAATATGCAAAGGTAACAACACATTTGGGCTAAAATATTCGCTTGTTGGACCTTATTTTTGAACTATTGTTATGTGGGATAAATTTAGATTCCTCCAGAGCATACATGTTATAAATGATAATCTGCAAAACGTATTATGAGATCATTAAAATCATAGTAAATGTTCAGTACATTTTTCTGTCACCAAGTTTACGATCAGATCTTAGTAAAATAATACTTTCGTTCATTATTATTATTTTAGTTTATAAATGTATTACTTCCTTAAAATGTATCGAAGAATATTTCTCCTTTAACAACGCAGTTCCCTCAATAATTTTTTGTTATTTTAAGGAAGAAAAAAAATGAATCCACAGAGCAATCTGTAAAATGATGAAATAAAAATATACATCACAACCCTTAGATATCAGATTTTCACTTTATATAATTCAGATTTAATGCAGTTTATAGGGTTCAATTTCTATGTTAAAACTTATTTTTCAAGCATCTTGTTTCATTTTGTTTCTTCATTCAGTCATTATTATTACAAAAATGTTGATTTTCCCTCCCTTGTTATTCTATGGATATTTATCGTCTAAGTGAGATTATTTCGTTATTGGCTATGTTATAATTTTTATTTTTGGATCGATCTAGATTTTGTGAGGATATATTCATGATGCTCCTTTAATAGCATTTATATTGAACATTACATTGGATATCGTATGGAATGTTTTATATGCCTCCCGCAGAGAGCGGTTACTTGATTCCTAACACGATGCAGTTTTGTACGATAACACAAATAGTTGTGGAGTTACAACCCATAAGTACGATCTCGAATGCAAAAACTATGCCTTCCTACCCGAAGGTATAACTCTTAATGGGCTCTTAATTTTCTTTCGAAAGAGTCCCCATCCAGAAAGTGCAAACATACGCAGCAAAAATTAACTAACAGAAATTTAGTTTCGTCATTTCAAGTCTATTCGAACAGTTTTAAACGATTAAAGACAATAACTCTTGCTTCCTCTGGGTGTTTTCATCATCTCCACAAGTCAAGTCTTTATTGGTGGTTCGTGATGCCTAGATACGTATGCGGGATGATATTTAATACACCCTAAACAATCTCCGAAACATGCGTTTCTTGTGGAGCAGCCCGGTGTGACGAAGCTCACGGCCATGAGAACGGGCGGCTCTTGCATGGGTTAAATTTGGGAGAAATACCGTCGCCAATAGACGCTCAATTAAAATGGATCTGCAATGGTCCTTTCCACCCCCAATCTTTACCAATGGGCGTGGACCACTAAAGACGAAAGCGGATTCGAACGAGCACTTCTGGGTGCGTGCTTGCGCTCGTGCACTCGAGTTCTCTCTCCGCATACACGAACATAAATAGAGACTCACATGCGGGCGTAGCCTTTTTCCTGACTTGCAAAAATAAGCCCCCTCTCTTTCTCAGTCTTTTTTTTTTTTTTTTTTTTTTGCGCGCGTATCCCTTTTCTCACTCGCCGCCATGTTGACCTAACGGCTTCGAGTGCCGGTAATGCTGAGGATGGTCTATTTACGCCCGGCCAGTCAGCCAGTACGTACCGTCCTTCGCTCGCATTACTACTGGCCTGCGTCATCAGACCACGGTGCTGGAGGGCAGCCAGTGCAGCGAGAAAAAACGTCGGGAAAAGAATTAAGGGAATACGGGGGAGGGTGGCATGCTTTTTCGTTCCTTCCACCTTCTAGAGGGCCCTTTTTTTTTCACCCCTACCGGCCATCACAAATTCCACCCACCCCTCGTAAGCTTTTGTCTTTTTTTTTCTCCTTTTTCTCCCGTTTTCTCCTTTTTTTTATTTCCCTCTCTTTTCTGTTCCTCCCGGCAGCAGCCACGGTTGGATTGCATCAGAGCTCAGACGAGCGTTGCACACGCATGGACCGAATTTTTTTTTCCCCCGTTTTCGGTTCTCTCTTTTAGTTTCCCAGTTAGTTTTCTTTTCCCTTTTTTTTTCTTCTTTTATCCGTAAGTGCAGTGTACAGGGTGGTAGGTGGCGGGGAGGGATGCGGGTGGTTGGAGGGGGGCTTGCGCAAATTTAAGGACAGGGGGGGACGTAACTCGCACGCGAAAGTTGGGCTAAATTAGCCGGTTTTCGGGTCTTGTGCTGGTGGCGGTTGCGCGAAAAAGATGAGAAGAAAAGAGAGCGAGGTTTTTTGAATCAAGTCGCAGCAGCAGAGAGAGAGAGCTGCGTGAAGGGAGAACTCGAGCGCAGATGTTTGTACACTGCGCAAGTGAAAAACCTGTGAGATGATGATGAAGGCCATTCAGTTCGCATTCGGAGTGATTGCGAAACCAATTCAAGTATCGAATGCAACAGCCCATAAGGCTCGGAGGGAGATGCTCGACATTCAAATCGCACATTCACGCATGCCGCCTAAAATATGGCCTGGTCCGCAGGAGGATACGCAAGTCGAGAGAGTACAGTCGGCGGGCGGCCAAGCGCGAATGCATGCATGCGTATTTACACCTCAAAGATCACGTGCATGTATGTGGGTTTAACTACACAGAGAAGTATATGTGAGTGCACATAGGTGAGTTTGTGCGTAGAGAAAGGTCGTACTCGTTTTTTATATCGTCGAGAAAGGTCTGAAAAAATATCGACATGTACTACATAGTTGCAGCTTTGTTGTCTAATTTTCTCTTAATTCGGGAAAATAAATTATCTTTAAATCCTATATCATAAGCTTCTTTTCCCCAAAGCACGCTTGCATCCTCTCTCTTTTTCCAAGTGTGTATGATCATGCCTAGACAACTTCCTGTTTTGTTAGTGAGTGTAAATGAACTTAGAAATGTCAAACAAAAATAAAGAAAAAAAATTCAGACTTGACGGAGAAATCTACGCTTAAACAACGCACATACTGCCTCTGTTACAAAATGTTTAGAAAATAATTTTATAAATTAAATAAAATTTAATAAAATTTCCTCATTAAAAATTGAAAAACTATTGAAATTCTGAAGGTTTAGAAACACCGTGACAAAATTCATGACTGAAACAGGTTGATATTAATTAACAAGGTATTTTCAGTATAAAACCAAACTACATAACTATACAATCACCTAAGTATCTGTAGTACTCCATGTCTGCCGCTACACTTAGCCCATTATCTACTGATATTCATGTCATTTTTTTCTTCATTTATCCTTCAAACTGTACTCTCACAATACTGTAGTTTCTGGGAAGCACACTTCTAATTATATACATGTATAATGTGTGTGCTCATACTTGTAATATGTGACAGATGCTCAAAGCTGAATAAAAGATACTGAGAAGTGTCAATTATGAGAGGGTGACAAGGGACTGAATTTACAGTATTATATTCTTTTACGTATTATACTAATTATTATTTTACTTGTTATTATTTTACATACGAGGCGGTGAAAGACAAAGTGGTGTAAGTACAAAGCGTTTTACTGCAAAAACTACAAAAAATTCCACTATAAATTGAACATGGAGATTACATTTTTGCTCTCAGCTAAAAAAAGTTGAAAATATGACTTATACCGCTTTGCCTTTCACCGCCTCATATATAAACATTGATAAAATTAAAAAGAAATTTAAAAAATCAGATATTTCATTTAAAAGTTATTAAAAAAATTAATTTCATTCTCAAAAATTATTTCCAAATTCTTCACTTCTGAGTTATGTCATAATAACCCTCTCCCCTCCCCCCCAAAAAAATTATAAAGTTTTAATTGAATAAAATTATGGATATATATCTAAGAATTTATAAATCTTTTTGAAATTTTAAATTTGTATAAAACTGATAATTGTTAGCTAAGACCGTGGATTAAACCTTGGTATTATTCTAACCTCGAGACCGGCTCAGTTAAAAGGGGTGCCCTCTCACAATTGAACTACCCTGGAATGAGATGAGGTTTTGGTTTGAATATCTTTTCCTCGCATCCTCTTCCATCATTTTAATGGCCAACGCCTCAATATGTTGGTATTTCATAGTTCATTTAAGTTTTTCTCCGCGTTGCAGCATTCTTTTCCACAATGAATATTTGTGACATGTTCGCGTGATGCTCTACTGAAGATCATTACTTCCAACACAGTAAAAATCATCTGATCTAAGATCGAATCCAGGTCTCTAGATCTTGAGATGGCGCCCACTCGTCTTACCCACCTCAGCGATTTGAATTATCATTTTTGAATGCTTTTCCTCACATCTTTATTACGACTATTTAACAATGATTTCAATTAAAAAATATCTTTTTCAGTGCAAAAATGTGAAAATTAACGACCACTTATAAAGTTCAGGACAAAATCTGTTGTTCTGACACTGCTTCAGAAATGTCAGAACTGACTGCTAAATCTCTTAAAGACATGATTAATATAGACTAACAAGAGCAAGGCATTGTCTCACGAAATGACCTCTCACGAATCTAGTTAGATTGCATTACATACATACACACACACACACACACACACACACACACACACATATATATATATATATACATACATTCATACATGTATGCATGCATGCATATATATATATATACTGTTGGCCATTAAAATTGCAACACCAAGAAGAACGGCAAATAACAAAACTTTACTTATTGTACGTATACAGCATAGTAGGAAGAAAACATGATTAAATTTATAGGCAATTTGGGGGTATACAGGGTCCAAAATTAGCACACACAGCTGCCACCTTTGGCAGCTAAAACGGCTCTAACCCGGCTAGGCTTCGAGTCGAACTGCGCTTGGATGACAGATACTGGCAAGTCATTCCATGCTGTTTCAAGTCTATACCACACTCCATCAATAGTAGTGGCTGGAGAGCGGTGGCTGCCAAGTCTCTTAGCAATCCATGACCAGATATTTTCAATGGGTGAGATATCTGGAGAACGTGCTGGCCAGGGCAACAGTCGAACACCCTCTGTTTCGAGGTAGGTCAAGATACGACGGGCAACATGCGGTCTGGCATTATCTTGTTGAAAGATGACGCCTTCGAGGCCTCGAAAATAGGGCACAGTCACCGGCCTTAAGATCCAAGAAATGTAACGCTGGCTGTTCAGATTACCGACGACGCGAACAAGAGGTGTTCGTGCCGTGTACCCAATGGCTGCTCATTCCATCACACCAGGTTCAGGGCCCGTATGACGATGTCGAATGCAAGAAGGCCACGTGCGTTTTCCTCGGTGCCTCTGGACACGGATGCGTCTATCATGATGCTGCACGCAGAATCGGTACTCATCTGAAAGGACATCGTGGTGCCACTCCTGGAAGTAGTTTTGTTGTTGGGAGCACCACTGTTGTCGCGCGTCTCTATGCTGCAGTGTGAAGAGAAGCCGCAATAATGGTCTCCATGCGGACAGTCCGAGCTGCTCCAGACGTCGTCGCACCGTCCGTGCGGATACTTGTCGTGCTGCAAACAAGCCCATTTCCCGACTCAAGGTGCGTGATGTGGCTGTACGATCCTGCAAGGCTGATCAGAGAACATGTCTGTCCTCTCGGGCGGGAGGCCGTTGAGATCCCGCTTGGCGTTCAATATGACCCTCCTGAACCCATCGATTCTATATTCGCATGATAGTCGTTGGATTCCTACCAATGCGAGTAGCAATATCGCGGAATGATAAACCGCACTCTCGATAGGCCACGATCCTGCCGATATCGAATTCCGACACGTGCTGGTAGCCGTTTCTCCTTCTTATACGTGGCATAACACGATATTCTCCCAAACAACAAACATTCAAATGCGATTTCCGAATGAGAAACCTGCTGCGTAATTTTCCTTTTATACAGAGATTGAGATACCGTTTCTCTCTCCTGCGTCGTTCGATTGCGCTTAAATGCTAATCATTTTATATAGCCCAGCATCTTCTTCCTTTCATGCGAATTTGACGTTTGTATCATCCCTCCTTCATGGTTGTTGCAATTTTAATGGTCAGCAGTATATATATATATTAATATATATATATATATATATATATATATGTGTGTATATATATATATATATATATATGTGTGTGTATATATATATATATGTGTATATATATATATATATATATATATATATATATATATATATATATATATATATATATAACGTTGTCTGTGTAAGTCAACACATATTTAAAAACGGAAAAATAAAAAGATAATGCATAACGAATTTCACTTTCGTTACTTATTCAGAGCCCTTTCATTACCCTGAAACTTGATTGTCACCGGAGATGCAATAAGTGCGTGAAATTTGATAAGGATTTTTCAGTATTCATAACGGATATTCTAACGCGCAACCGAAACTATTATCTTCAGAATATCACCTTCCTGCATAGATACAGGACAGAGAGATAAATCTGCACCAAGAGCAGAAGGTGTGCGATAACTGACTATCGAATTCATCTTTCATAAAATAGGTAAGTTCATACTATAATTAACTTTTGCATTAATTTTTCTGAAAGATAAATTCATAGTTTCAAGCTTCTATTCATTATGCCACTATAAGTATTATTTTTGTTTGCTTGTATTTTCTTTTTGGATAAAATATTAACTGCTACTTCAACAGCTCTATTTTTCAAGTAACATTACTATCTAATGCGAAATTTATAACGCGATCTCTGCCGTACATTCTTATATTCATTAATTTTTGTAATACAACTGGTTATCCCTGGAATCGAAACCAGAACCATCTGCTTTTCAACACGTGTGCTGACCATTTTCTTTCCATGTAAGCAAGTCACGTCTCCTGATATTTACTAATGAACCTAAATTGTTTTATACACTTTACATGTTTCTTACACATGCGTGCAAGAGAAGACGCATAATTTTAATTTTAAAGCATTTTCTTTATTATAAAAGCAGTAAAAAAGGGAAGAAAAAATTTAATACCCAAGCAACGAGAAGCAAAAAAAGCATAAAACCTTACGGAAGGAGGCATTAGAGTCTCCTCTGTATGATACCAAAACAGTGAGTACGTTAGCCTATAATTCAATACATTGAAAAAAGGGTGATTTTTGTATAGAATACGATATTTCTGTAATACGATCAAAAGGAATGAAACAAGCTGCATAAAATCGATCCAGAGGTTAACAACTTATAGGTGTATTTTCAATTACATTTTATTAATCATTAAGTATAGAAGAGATACAATGAGTTTATTACTAATGTCATTGCTAGCATCTGAGGACTGAAAAATGTATTAAAAAATCTGAGGACTGAAAATGAATAAAAAGAATATTTTCAGAGAAACTGTACCATCTGGGGTTTACTGGGTTTAACGCCAAATAAAAACAAAGGAAAATACTCAAATTTGAAAATTAGAAAATCAAGCTAAACTGTTGTTACTTGAAGCATTCTTTGTGGAGTATAGATAAGTTGTTCCTTAAAACAACGAGGAATAACTAATTCCGATATAGTAATCACGAATAACTCGAATAAATAGAAATATGTCATTAAATTACCTCAAAGTAAAATAGATTTGTTCTTCCTAAACTAATAATATAGGCAATCCAACTGGCCAGGATGGTCAATTATAACGTTAACAAAATAATAACGCTATTAAAAAACGTTATATAAAAATTCAAAGTGGTTACAATGATTCTTTTTATGAACATTAGTAACACAATATCAGAAGGGAGAACAACAGGAAGAAAACGACGTGTTAAAGAAAATAAAAACACTAATTAAAATATAAACAGATGGAGCATAAATTTAAAACAGATTTTTTTTCCGAAGCATTTTTCTCAAATGTTTTGTTTTCGTTTGTTTGTAATAATAGAAATAATATTTCCCCTCCAGTTGAAAATTGTAAACCCTCTCTTTTCGTTTATTTTTAAAATGAATCAAATTTACAAAATTAATTCCACAATTAAAACTTAATTTAGCGTTAGTATGTACAGTATCAACATGCATAAGTGTATCACATTGTTATCACGATACAGCAGTTACATATAACTAGCTTGCTTGTATAGATAGCGATTCAAATGTGTTCACGAATACTTCCGAATTAGATTTTGCATAGATACCTACTCTTTCCGTCTAAAGCATACGCTAAAATATTTATGCAAATAAAAGTATAATTACAAATTAATGAAGTTGTGTATTGATTAGATCACTAAAGTGTTTAACGTATACCTCAGAATAAAATATTTATCATGTACGTGTAAAGTCGTGCATAATAAAGACAGCACAAACTATGCAAAAGAGGTAGTAAAAATGCATCTTTCTTACTGGCGTAAATCATTTACTAATAAATTTACTAAATTCTCAAAATATTTCTTATTTAGTCAGCTGTATCTTAGTAGTTGGCAATCTTATAATTAGCAATGCATAAATTTAGTAGGAGCATGTGAAAAATCAAACAATCATAAATCTTAAAACTGGGAACTTTTTATACCTTTCATTTATTAGTTTTGGAGTTACTAAGGCAGTGCAGGTCAACTCTTTTATACTTAAACTGAAATTGATAGAGAAAAAGAACTTATTTTTCCCCTCTGAGGGTCTCTGAATCAGAATAGCTTCCATAAATGAAATATTCGATCGTGTAATATATGAGCCCCGTCTGTGATCGATTGATTCTACAGGTACTTCAGAAAATCAGTTTAGTCCCAGAATGAAATCTTTTCACGACCAATGCCTTGAGAGAGAATTACGTATTAAGAAAGAATTTAATCATCAAAAGAACGGAATTTAATGACCCAACTTATCATTCTCTCTTAGGGTTGTAATATGTTTCACGCGATGAATGTATTTAGTCTATGGATCCGGGCATTAGCATCCTAATTTCATTCATTCTAATAATGAAATTAGGATAAAAAATTTAAGACCAAAAAGGTGGTATCATATGATATTTTATGGTCCATTATTACTTTTCTTTAAACATATCAATCTGGTGACATTTTTTAAAGTTTTTGTGAAGTTTTTATAAAATAAAAACCGTACACCTGTTCGCTAACAAATACACTAACGCACACACTGACTGATTCATAAAATATGGCTAATCATATCGAAATTTGTTACGAGTTATTTGTCAATATCAATCATATTAGGCAATCATATTATTTTTGTTCGTAATTATTTAAAGAAAATTTTTAAAAAATCGCCCTTGCATGCAAAAATTCTTTTGTGTTTTTTTAAACTGAATCTTAGAACTGTAGTAAGAAGTAACCTCTTACTTTTTATATCCCAACGGATATAACTGATCTCAATAATTAAATTAACCCGAAGGATGATTTAGAGACACTAACAGGTCGGTAGGAAATTTTGGTAATTGCTTCAAATTTCTTTTAATGATCGATTAAATTATAGCTTTTAGTCCAAAACTTCAAGAAATCATCGACGTTCTCTACAACAGAATATATATTCCACAATTTTTTATCGAAGGAACATATTTAATACGATATTTCATATCCTTTTATTGTAGATGCATTTTTAAATTTCGGCATACACATTTTTGTTGATGTTAGAACAATTTGTCCGTTTTTCCTCCTTCTAACCTTTATTCACAATAAAGACATCAAATCTCGTGATTTTTAGTTTCCACCTCAATATTGTTTTGCGAATGTCAACTCCCTCCTACGACAAAAATATTATGACGTCATATAACGTATCAAGCTGTGATAAATATATAGCTGAAAAATAGATTATGTGTGTCAAAAAAAGAAATGGTACGAATGCAACATTTTGGGGGAACAAATTAATTTGAACTGTCACCGGGAACGATTTAACGCAATCTGTTATTTGGATTCTGCATCTGCGTGATACCTTGATATCTTGCTCTTATGAAAAATAGCTTAATCTTTATTTCTATAAAAATTTAAAGGCGTTATCCACCTTGATGAAAAACTAACTAAAGTGTTGGATAAACAGAAATTTATAAAGACATTAATAAATGACTGAAAGAAATTAATAAATGCACCGTTCTCATACTCGATGCATGAATGTTTGTGTTTTTGTGCGTATTATAGACTAGTGGAGCGCTAACTGTAGGTCGCGACAAACGGGAGTGTGAAAAAAATTGGAGGGGGGGGGGGGAGTCGAGGATAGTTTGAGATAAATTTATGTCATTTTACATCATTTAATTTTTAAAAAATACTTTGAATTTTTTATAATTACATATTTTTAATATTTTTATTTCTAATGTTTAAATGTTAAACAAAAATTTCAAGTAGTCTCTTCTAACGGAACTACCGCGGGTTATTAACGTAGGATTACTTATCGTTGTTTACCTCTTTTGTATATATTATATATATATATATACTTATATGTATGTCAAAATTTTGACGCACTTTTTTACTTTTCTGTTTAACTGTTTTACTGCTACTGGGATTGGCGCGCTGACAAAATTATAACTCACGAGGTACGGACGGACGGTCTTAGCGTCTGAAATTTTGCTTTCCGGAGGACCGTTATGGAGGAACGTAATCCTACGTTAAAATGATATAGTTAAATAAGGTGTTAAACAGTTTTACCGAAAACATGAGCAGTTGGTGTGCAATACAATTTTTTATTGTTATATTGTAAAATAAATATATACCGTACTGTTTCCTTTTTAACGTAGAATTACGTTCCTCAATAACGGTCCTGCGGAAAGCAAAATTTCAGCGTTGTCGCGAGTTATAATTTTGGTAGCGCGCAAAATCCAGTAGCAGTAGAACAGTTAAACAGTAGAAAGTACCAAAATGCGTGAAAAAAAATTTCAGGTAGTCTCCTCTGACGAAACTACCGTGAGTTATTAACGTAGGATTACTTATCGTTTGCTTACCTTTTACCTATTTTAACGCATTTTGGTACTTTTCTGTTTAACTGTTTACTGCTACTGGGTTTGGCACGCTGCCAAAATTATAATTCGCGAAGCAGAACAATTTTTTTCTCTCCGAAGGACCGTTATTGAGGAACGTAATTCTACGTTAAAAAAAAAAGGTAAGCAATGATAAGTAATCCTACGTTAATAACCCGCGGTAGTTTTGTTAGAAGAGACTACCTCAAATATTTTTTTTTTCTATTTCTTTTAACATTTTCAGATTAAAAAAAAAATTGCGTTTCTATCAAAAAAAAATTTATTTGGGGTAGCGAAAAAATATTGCGCACTACTGTTCTAGACTAATGCCTGCCGCGAATCACAAATCATTGGAAAACCTGCGTGTTCAGTTTCAGAGGAGGTCTTACATTTATATGGGGAAAACAATTTAGTATCACCTAAGTATTGAAATACTGGCATCCAATGAAATTTTTTTTGACTCAAACGTGTAGACAATAAATAGAAAAACCAATGCATAGCCAGAATAAATATTATGGACGCCATACCTTTCGTATCTAACGAAATAGTACATTGACAAGCAGAAATGATCGATTAGGAAGTAAATCCGTATGAAGTTATCGAGTAGAAAAAGAGAGAGCTTTACACACAAGAAGAAAAAAAAGAAAGGAAAATGAAACATCAAATCGCTAAATTCCGAGTCAACGGGTGCCCTTTGGCACTTTCTTGGCAACAACTGCCAAATGAACCGTAACGAATTAATTTAATTATCACTCATTAATAATTAAACTGATTAAAAAAAATTTAGAAACACATTCACTTTTTCAGTCAATGAATACACATGTCAACTCAATAAAAAGAAACAATTCCTTTTAAGTTCCATCCCTACCATTTAATTTAAAGAATTTAATAACTTTAGACTACCGTATTTGAAATATCTCCTATTAGGTCGGAACGATGTCAATGGAATCCAAACATAACATCCCCGATTTTAGCATTAATAATAGTGAAAAAAAATTGTTATAAACTGTTCATAAAAGCTTTAATATTAATAAATTGATTCATATAATACAAAAAAATTAAAAAAACGTGAAAACACTTATGGAAACGTGAACACTGTTTTTTTTTTTTTAACAGTTATGATAAGAGAACATCTTTGTCAATTTGGCATATACTATATGCTTACGTTTTAGTTGATACTACCAAATATTTTAATGATAAGAGGTCTAGAAGATAAAGAATTGCATATCTTTTTGCAAAATCTAGTAGAAACTTACCCATAAAATTAAGGAAAACTTTTTTTTCTAAATTCTTACAGTTTCTGAACCAACTGCAATATCAATTGCAAATGTAGCATAACCTCTTGCTTTTAGAATAAAATCAAGATGATTGGAGTATCCTTTCTCCAGCAGTCACGCATATATCGGGGAAAATTTGGCTGGAAATACTTCTTGACGATTTTAATTTGGAGTCGATAGTTATTTAGTTTAAAATGAACGTTAGTTGAATAATATCAATGCCAAATGATGGATGCCAAAGTAACCCAATTTTTCACAGCGAGGTAAATTTGGCGCCATTTTATACCTCGGCAACATTTCCTAAAACTCTTACTGTTAATTACTTGTTTTATTATTTTGAACGTTGCTAAATCTTTACTTGTTTTATTATATTGAACGTTGCTAAATTTTAATTTCGAAGCTAAATGAAATGAAATAAAGACAGAAAATGTGGTAAAAGGTGTAGTTACAAGCTTTTAAAGGGACTAATTTTTAATAAAGTCAATCATGAAATCATCAAACGAAACTTGATCATCATTTAGGTTGGCTTTAGAACAGAAGTTAGATACAATGCAGAACAAAATAGTACAAAATAATAAAATCATGCTAAATTGGCTTCTAGACCTTGTGATGGAATTTTAACTACAAACCCGAGTTTTTTTACTATATGAATAGTTTTCTATGAATACAAAAAAAATCTCATAATCTATCGGTAGGCGCATACTTAAGTACATAAATAAACACATATCAACGAATTTAATAATGTATAAAAACTTCTACAATCAGCCAAATTACTATATACAAAACTAAGAGAAATGGAATTTTTTTATGAATACTTTCACAAAAAAGGCGTAAACGCTGTGCTTCTTTAAGGCAGAATTTAAATGGAAAAAACGGATTAATCTGAAATTTAAAATTCAAAAAAAGGAAACCCTACAGATGAAAATTTAGTGAAATTAAGTTTAATCATGATATTTCTTTATCAACTGTGCCGACATTAGATGAGAACTTTAGGATAAATACACCTTTGCTTTGGACAATCATTAACACAAACACACACACACACACACACACAAAAAAAAAAAGGCAACACACACCCAAAAAAAGGGGGGGAGGGAAAAACTGGAAGCCTGCGAAATAAAGCAACAAGAAGCTCAACAATTCACCTATCACAAAAGCGAAGGTCGTCACAGTTAAGCAATATTCTTAAAGCCTATGAAACATTGAGCGCAGTCGCAGGCGATAGACCACCAATATTTCAACAAACAGCAAAGTAAAGGGAAAAAAAAAATTAGAATAGCAAAACAAATGGATCCATTGCGGCGGCAGGTGGTGTTACAGGAGGTTGTGGGTAAATACTAAGACGCGAAATTAGCAAACCTGAAAATGCATTTTGACATGAACTTCGTCAATCTCTATGCGTTTCACAAACCTGTTGTTGCCCTCTTTTTGGCAGGCGCTGAGATGTGACATGCTGCGTGCAACTGCCCTATTCATGGAGTTAAAAATATTTGTTTCATTCAGGTGAATTATTTTTGGTTTTAGTGAAACAAAACTTACGGTAAATCAAGAATATTGCAATGTTAAGATTTGCACGAACGTAAGCTGCTTTGATACGTGAATCTAGAGCTTATAAATTCTGATCTTATAATGCTATCAAAATAATTATTACCATTCACGAGTATATTTATCTTAAGTTATTTATGAGCTACAGCCTATTTCTGCTAGTGAAAAGTCAATGTATTCGTATAAGATTTTAGTGACTTGGTTCAAAGGTACTGGAGAGACCGCGAACGAATGACATAATAGCCAAGTACTCAGCTTTGACAAACAACATGTATTCGTATAGGTTGATTCACTATGTTATTTCAAAGATAATTTTCATTTGAAATAACAGGTGCAAGGGTTCAAAAACTTGATAATTTTCATTTGAAATAACAGGTGCAAGGGTTCAAAAACTTAATATTTTCCATTTAAATCAAAACTTTTGCTATATAGATCAAATGTTATCTCTTGTTTATCTTTTATACGAATGAATATTTGCAATATAAATGTAAAAAGTTTTGCCTAAGCCTACATAATCTTTCTTTTTGATTTATAGAAAGTGTAAATTTCTTGGTTGTTGGACTTAACAAATTACGTTAAGAAATTTTGTGGGTTACAATGACTAATTGCTCCAACGTCCAGAGAGCACGTACAAATGCTACGAAATTCAATTTTAATTACAGTAAAACACTCTGCAGTCGATGAGAAAATTGTTTTACCTCATTAATTCAAAATTTTTAATTAATGGGAATTTTCAAAAATATGTGAATATTTCAAGAGACAATTTAAAATTATCAGACCAAAATTTGGGTATTGGAAACAACTTTGTTTTTTTATCAAGATAACGATCCTAAGCACACGGCTCTCAACGTTCGCCTCTGGTGTCTCTATAATTGTCCACAAGTTTTGAAAACACCACCTCAATCACCAGATTAAAACCCAATAGAACATATTTGGAGAGAACTGGAGGTTCGAGTACGAAAACACGACATTCACAGGAAAAGCGAACTAAAAACAATTATGATGGAAGAATGGATGAACATTGATGCAGAAATTACAAAAGAACTAGTGAAATCTATTCCCAGACGTTTAAAAGCTGTTATGAATGCTAAAGGATATCCTACTAAATATTAATTTAACGAAAAATTAGAATATTTACTAATATGTAGAGATATTTTACAAGTGTACGATGACTTTTGTGAGATAAAGTATTTGTTACTTTTACCATGTTTTTATTAACTCGCTTTCTTGTTTGTTTGTTTGTGTATGTGTTTGTCCAGTACAAATCTTGCAATTGATTTTTAACTAACTTCTCGACTAGATAGACATTTGAAACTTTTAGAATAGCTCAGAACACGATGACATTGCATTATTTTAATACTTGTAGCCATCTTTAAGCAGAATTGAAATCATTTTCAGTTAATATTGTTTTGTAGAATGGTGCAGCCATCTATCGGCCAGGACGGGAACGAAAAGTTAAACACAAGTTAACTTCCAATTCTCGAACTAAACGATTGATTAGGCATTTGATACATCTTTATTACGCATTTGATCATTTTCTTTCAAGTTGATGGGATAATTCATCAAAAAATTTTAAAAAAGTATTTATTAATACATAAAATTGTCAAGTTTATATGATTCAACAGAAAATTTAAAAACATGGTATATAAAAAGTTCTTTTTATCTTGTAATTATTGATCATTGGTTTCTTAAAAATAAAGTTTTACTATGTTTTTAAAATATTTCATGTAGTTTTGTTAAGAATAGATTATAGATCTTATTATTAAATACCCATTCTCAAATATTCATTTTAATTAATGGATCCTATTTCCTTAAAAATCGTAAGTGTACGAATACTTTTGAGAGCCACTGTAAATTACAGTTCACTTTAAATCATATCAAGCAAATATATTCTTGAAAATAATATTTTTTACTGTATCAGAACATTTGTAGTTATAGTTGTTTGTAGTTTGAACCTCAGTTTAGTAGCTTTAACATTTTCCTCACCAACTAACCATCTACCTACGAACAAGGATGGGTGGTAGGGAGCTGGACCTTTATATTTAAAGAGATACAAATGTAAACAAACCGAAAATGAATACCCAGTCTGGTTATGTGTGATACGCTCTTGGAGACAAAAGAATCCTTTTGGGCCTACCATTAGTGTTTGATTTAGAGAAATGCCTGTTGATGTCTTAGCCGAGGCATCAAATACTACCCTCAATGCAGTTGTCGAACTATCCTTCAAAACAAATACAATGCTACAATTGGAGTAGCCTGATAATGGCTACTCCAATTAACCCCAAATAAATGAATTTCATTTAAGGGTTTTTAAGATATTTACAACCTGTCGTTACATGTTTGAGATTTTAAATTCCATGCTTAGGTTCTAACCACCAATCATCGGGAAAAAATAAATTATAGTTTTTGATGTTTATTCGATATGATATTTTCAGTTAATGATACTAAAAATTTTTCAAATGAGAAAGTAAAACAGTGAAGTTTAAAAAAAATGGAAGCGTGGACCAGGGATAACTATTCATAAAGATGCTAGAACTGGTGTAGCTGATTATAATGCATGCATTAGGAGTGCCCTACAGATAGCTTACTTTTATAAACTTATCAATACCCTCCTGCAAAATATTGATTCTCGGCACTTTTGGATCCCTCACATTTGAAACAACTGGAGCAGCTTAATTCTAGCGCGATTGCACGCGGAATATTCATGAGTTAGTACGGTAAATGAATGATTCAATTAGCATTGAAATCGATCATCGAAAGTGTGACAGTAATATGCTGCCGTATTAATTTTCCGCTGCAAATAAATTTGCTGAAGTAAGAGAGAGTGCATGAAGGTTGCATAAACGTTTCTGGAATTAAGTGACAGTAAGAAATATTTTAAGAATCTTACGTAATGTGGGACTGCTTTAATTGAGAGAATTTTTTTAAATTCTTTATGGCATTGATATTATTTAAAGAACTTAGAGATTTTGTTTTCATGGTTGTTAAAACATATAGCATTATAAGATAACGCGGTAATTTATAATTAGTTTATAGTTGAATCTAACTGGTGCGTGGACATCTAATTAACTAACACACACACACACACATATATATAATATTACCGTAATGGTTATGATTTTCATGATACAATAGAAATTAGTGATTGCTATGGGTAATTTAAAAAGGAATACACTCGCATGATTTTATTGAATGGATGATCATCATACTAGTAGACTTTCAAGAGACTGTAACCGGTCATTAAAGTTTAGTACTTGTTTTATTCTTTAGATGACTATGGAGGTACCTGGAACGATAAAACCTAGGAAGCTGAATTTTTGCATGGTGGTTCCTATAAGAAGACCCTAAGTGGTCTCTAAAATTTTTTATAGAAATTTAAAATTTAAGGGCTTTAAAGGGGTTAAACCCTCCTAAAAATAATACATTATCTCTGGAACCATAAGGCGTAAGAAGCTGAAATTTTGCTGGGTGGGTGTTAACCAAGAAATATTTTTTAAAAACTCAAAGTGTAAGGGGGTTAAAAGAGGCTTAACCAACCGAACCCTCAAAAAAAAAAAAAAAACGCAAAAAATACTATCTGATCAGTGTATCTTTGTAACCAGATGGCCTAGTAAGTTGAAATTTTGCCTTCTGCTCTAATTGCCCCCCGTGCTCACTCAGAAAGTTTTTTTTTATTTATTTAACCTTTAAAGGGTGTTAAAATAGGAGCTTAAATCCCTTAAAAACGAAAAATAAAAATCAACAACCCATATTTAATGTCGGATTATTGTCATTAAATTGTATGATGAACTCCTCTGAGGAGTGACAACACTTTAATGCTAAAGTTAATTGAAATTATAAATCAACCAAATTACAAAATTGATGGTTGTAATGTATTCCGTCGCGTAGCACGGAATACATTACTACCATTACGGTACCATTACTAACATTACGGATGGTATCCAGCTAGTTGTGCAATATACTGAAGAAATAAACATTAAAATCTAAAATTTGACAGTTACATCATTTGGCTTGACGTTACATGAGTCATCATTTTCAGTAGTTGCCAAATCTTCCCCAGATTGATTCTACTAATTGGATTTTATTAATTTCAGTCTTTTCAAATTTAATCTCACAATTATGATGGTATTTTTTGTTATAATTTGTAATTATTACCTTCATAATGATTCATAAGCTCTTCATTAAGATTTCATTATGTTATCTCAATCTAAAAACCTCCATATGCGACTTTAAGTTACAGGGAAATTTAGAATATAATGAATTTACAAACAACACAAGAGTAATAATTGAAAAGTATCCTATTTTTAAATTTAAGTTTAGATATGCATTGTTATATAAATGTATCATTTAAAATACGGGCTCTTCATCATGTTGTATAAATAAATCAACACTCGTTTATTCGCTAAATTTCCTTGGTGTAGAAAGAAGATATGGTGAGGAACGGGAATGATACAGTTCATTTTGAACTTCTCGATTATTTATAGATTATTTTTCTCGATTATTTTAACAACCTAATTACTTAGCTCCAATAACCCCTGTTTTTTATTTCCATGGATCTTATATGTTTAAAGTATCAATACCACTCGTTGATCCATTAAATACCAATCAAATGGTTCTCCTTCTCCTTCTGTAAGTATGGTATTGTAAAATATAGTAAAATAAAAATTACATGCTTTTCCCCATCAATGCATTCCAATCTTATTATTTAGATTCTTGCGAACCCAATTGACTAATGCATAATCAGTCATATTGGACAGGCAGTTAAGTACAATTACTGGACAGTGATTACAGACAACATAGCGTATACTGGTGAGGACAACAATTTGGAAACTTTCTGAACTCATGGTAATTTCAAATAACGTTTCAAATTGTATGAGTATAAGACAGGGCTACTAGAATTTAACGATTATCGTCTA
The DNA here is from genome assembly GCA_907164885.2 of Dolomedes plantarius. Classification (NCBI taxonomy): domain Eukaryota; kingdom Metazoa; phylum Arthropoda; class Arachnida; order Araneae; family Dolomedidae; genus Dolomedes; species Dolomedes plantarius. The sequence goes on along the minus strand of OU015491.1, from coordinate 191,772,427 downwards.
TGATTTGACGTGCAATTAGCCATATAGGTTTATTGCTTAAATTTTGAAACTACGCAGAAAAGGCCCGTCATGAGCATTTTTACCTCTTTTTTACGAATGTCAAGAGGGTTAAATTAGTTAAACAGCACATTCATTGATATGCCCCCCCAATTGACGATTTTTATCAGATATCGTGATTGATTTAGCACAAATCGGTATCTGCTAAATGGCTTTGTGAAATCCCAGTAAATTGTTGTTTAGATTCGAATGCTAATAATTTGAAACATTATTAGTAGTAGTTGCCAAAATATAACTCACTAAAGAAGTTTTTAAAGAGGAATTTTTATATTCGACATCTTACTCTGCTGCGATCGTAAGGTCGCAGCAGAGTCGAGTTGCGATCGCCTGAAATGTATGTTCGTTTTGTTACACTCCCTCTTATTCTACTGAGAAATGTCTAATTAGTAATAACCAGTCACATTCATCCACCTTTTTTCTTCTGAATAGGGAAGACATTTTGTGAGAGGAAAATGAGGAAGGCTTAGGGTTAGTCGTTACAAATAAGTATTGGCTATGATGCAAGTTTTTTAAATTTGATCTTCCTTATTTAGTGAAACAAGTATTGTGATTCCTCTGAAAGTAAATATGTGGCATGCATTAATATTTTGAAATGGTTAGAAATAATCAAGAACTTTCTCAAAAATATATAATCTTTTGACATATAATCGCTTAGGCGGATTCCATTCAGACTTTTTTCTAGCAAAAAGTTTTCTTCAAGTGACGATAGTTATTCGTTTCCTGTCGAAGTTACGCAACGGAAATCTGAACTGATATATTTTTTTGATTTCTCTGAAATCGGTGGCTTTACCCACTTCCGCACACCCTGGAAAGCAAAAGACCGAGTTCCGATACCCAAAAAAAGGAGTTGCTTATGTTCACTGCAAAAAAACTGATCTTTTTTTTTAAATCTCAGATTACAGATTTCTTCGAATTCTTGGCATTTTGGTATAACATTTTTTGAAGGGAATTCGGAGATGGAAATTAGATTCTGTCGTCTTGTTAATACTGTCAAACTATAATGTATCTCAATTCAAGCTCATTCACAGAAATGAATACATGTTACGGATGTTGATATACATTTTATTTGTTCTCTTTTCCTGACTTTCTGCTGGTCTTGGCGGATGTTCTAGAGTTTTTAAAGCATAATAGTCTCCAGGATTGTTAATTTAATTGTAAAAAATAACATTTGAAACATAAAAATCTTTTTTTCTATTGGTTATCTCAGCTAAAGTAATGTAAAATATTTTTTCTTATTAAATAGCAGCGGAAATATACATAGAATTGTTACTTAGAACATGCGTGTTTGGAATTCCTCTCTATATATTTTGTTTATTGGTGTTTCGTACATTATTAAACAGATAATATCCATCGCTGATCCATACTATCTCTTTGCCTTTATCGACAACTTAAAACTCGCAGAAATTATGCTTTAAATGTTATTTATTTTCGAAATGATGGCACCAGTAACTTTAAGGTTATATGCGTTAGTTATTATTTACAAAATACGCAAACGAAGGATGATAGTCTCTAAAACCGTACTAACGTGCATGTTCAGACTTTCCACCAGTGTTCTACTAGAGTTGGGGTGCCTTAAAAAACCGGGCCAGCATACCCTATTCTACAAGACTTCTCTGGTCTGGAGTGCTCCGGCCAGGGGGGCATAACGACAACACCAGACTTTCACCACGCTAGCACTCACCACGCTAACACCAGACTTTCCTGCTCAATATGGTAACTAGCGGACAATCATTTCTAGTTAGAGAGTAAAAATTATGAAACCGAGTGAGAAGTTTATAGTGGTATTCCCAAATAATTTTTTTATCCAATAAAAATTTAAACAGAACCTGACGTCTTTTTATGTAAGCACAGCCACGATATCTCAATATAAATACATTCTGGTATTTCACCAATTATATTTTCAATTTGTAGATACTTGAAGGAGTCATTTTACTCACTTCTCTTCCAGGCATTGAACAATTTGCCACTGAAAAGCTATGAAATTTCCCCTGTTCAGTCTTCGCGCAATCAGGACTCATTATGAGGTAAGAATACATATATAGAGAGAAAGATTGTAAATCGAAAAATTACCAACATATATTCGTAGTTATTCACACAGAAGTTTGTAAACTAATACTTTTAAAATGCTCTTTAAAATATTTATCATTACTCTTCCTCGTCCTTCATTAACTATAATTAATGGACACATCTTTAATATGACTTTTTTTATTTTTTGAAAGTTTTATATTTTTATTCTTTTTGACTTTACAGCTCGCACCAATAGCAACACTCATCGTTATCCATATGTTTGGCATTTCAGCATGGGGAATTCATATGCTCAAAAGTCGACCGGACGTAAGGTATGTACCCATACCAAGTTGACTTCTAATTATCTAAAAGGTTACCTTGATCTTATCAAAGCCGATGCTAACCAATCATTTGAAGAAATATATAAAACTATATAAAATTTTGTCGACGTTCTACCGTTTTCTACAACACGTTGCTGTTAAACTTTGATAAGGATACATTCACATCTTTCACGATAGGTTGGATACTGTAAGGGAGGAAATATTCATGTGTACGAGCAAAACTACATAGTTTTGTTTTAAATATAATATTTAAGCAATCACCGGTTGTTTCAAATAATAACGGAACGATTTCCATTTTGTATCGAACCATTTAACATAGTTCGAGAACTTTTAAAGTTACAGAATGTTGTTGTTTGCCAGTTTTGTGACTTAAAACTATAGTAGCAAATTTTATGTGTCAAATGGAGTAAAGTCGTGAAAAAGTGCATTAAAATTATTCTTAAATAATAATAATGAAGTGGAATGACAACAACCCTTCATAAAGCAGAAAACACCATGTATATATCAGCCTGAGGATGGGTTAATTTTGTTCGACAGCAGTCGATGGGCGAAATCCCGTCTCAGTGCTGTTGATAAAAAAAAAGCATGTTATACAATTTTTTTCAGTACAACAGTTAAAAGAGCATATTTACTGAAAATCATATCTGTAGGGTAAAGAGAGTTTCAATTTTCGATGGTATATTAAAAAACGGAATGTGTATTTTTTTACATAAAACACATAATTCACCTTACATCTTAACTCCGTAAAGACAAAAGTGGGAATTTGATGGTAAATGTTTGTAAAACAAGGGGAAAAAACATCATTTATAAAATGACATTTTGAAATCATCCACAAGATATCAGTGAAACAATAATGAACATCCATAATGCACCTTCGATGTCTCCAATAAATAGATTTTCGAAAATTATGCGTTAGTTCGCGTGTTCGTACTTCATTAACTAGCTGGTAATAGGTTGACGAATCCGCATTTACATAAAATCTTCTTAAATTTTTAATCTGTTTATCCGTATGTATATTCCTAATAGTAGCTGAAATTACACAGAAAGGATGAGACACCTTTTAGGTAACGAAAGAGTGACAGTGACCAAGTGACTTAGAAAGAAATCAGTCCCACTTTTACAGCGCTAAATGGATCATGGCACAAATGAATACTCAGTTTCCTAATCACTTGATCATCGCAACATGCATCAAGCCTGTTTATTATCCAGCTGCACGTGTTTCTTGCGGAGAAAGACATTAAGAAACCGCTGCATGCATAATGTATAGACCTGCTTGAAAGAATTCATTCAAGCGAATCCCGTGCCTGAAGATACTTTCAGCGACGATTTTTACATTACTTACATTTGATACTCTGTGATGCTTTCCTTTATTGTTTATAGAGTCATGAAAAGTATGACAGATAATATGTTTTAGACGTACGCAACATACTAAATATTGCCCAACAGCTTGATAGAAGATCACGAACTTTGAAGCCTGCCATCATTATGTAAAATCCGAATTTTATTGTTTTACTAAATCCATATCTACAAAATATTATAATATATTTTACTTATTAATATTATAATATATACTATCTTATCTGATCCGACCTCGAAAAAAATATTATTTCCACGGGGCTCATGGTGAATATAGGAATTACTTGCCAGTTCTGTGTTAGCCGTAAACACAAAGTACCGTAAAATCTTGAGTATAATACGCACTTTTTTTTTCACAATTTAGTCTTCAAAAATGAGGGTGCGTTTTATACTCGTGTACAAAAAAAAACGTAGTTTTAAACATTGAATAAACGACAAACAATAGATGAGCTGTAATCTAGTGAAAGTGATTACGACTGATAATTTGACAGTATTATTTGTTTTAAATTAAAAATTTAAGTTTTTTTTCTACCGAATTTGACGTTTTCGTTTATTTTTATTACAAGCTTTAATTATGTTAATAAATATTTGTGCAATTTTTAATAAAATATTGAAAAATTAGGGTGCGTATTATAGTCGAATTTTCATTTTTTTCCGAAAATTTCGCGCAAAATCGAGCATGCGTATTATACACCTGTGCGTATTATAGTCAAGATTTTACGATATGTTATGTGTCGACTCATTTTTGCTCTTTGATCCCCCTTTTTTGGATTAAAAAATGCAAGACAAATAAGCGTCGTTTGATGACAGAAAATTTTTAACGCACTATCAGTAACAACAATGTGATAATTTGTTCAACACAGGCCTGCAAAATTTGAGTCATAGAAAAGTGTTTGCAATGTAATGACTGAATTTTATATTATTTGGTGTGCTGATTTCAAATATGACATCCATTTTCTCATCAACGTAAGGATTTTCACAAAATGGTCTTGAATATATGGGCAAGAAAGCCTACTGTACATATTCTGGGGAGAAGAAGGTCTTTCAAACTATTTTCAAGTATTTTATTTACGAATGAATTAATATATAAAACAATTGGAAATGATTTGCTAATCTATATTAAATATAAATTATATTAATTAGACATTTAATGGTTGCCATTGTTTAATACATCCTGGATTCATATATCCTTAATGCTTTCTTTTCCTTTTTTACCTGAAAGCTCGTTTGGAACTTAGTCTCTTGTAGTTAGTACGCGGGACTTCTCTGTATAGCATCCAACAGTAGTCTTCATCATATTGACTTTCCATCTACCTTGGTATAAATCTCTTGATATCCTGGTGAAATCTTTAACCCTGTTCTTCACTAATTGCACCAAGATCACTAACTGCACCAAAAAGGGAAAGTAGTCCAAATGCGAATTTAAAAATGCACTCAACTCATTGAACAACCTAAGTCTTTGAATTTCATTAATATGTTTTCCACGATAGATTTATTGTTGGGGCCCTTAACGTTCCCGAGGAATTTTGTGACGACTTCCTTAAAAGCTCTCCAGGCTCTTTTTCCCTCGAAAGCATTTTTAGTTTCAAGCACTTCGTCTTTAAAAAGTTTCCGAATATATGGACCTACGAAAACACCTTCCTTTATTTTTGCTTCCGACGTCCTGGAAAATTGTTGCCTAGGTATTTAAAGCACTCTCCTTCTTTTCATAGAGCTTTAACAAATTGTTCATCAAGCCAACCTTGATGTGAAGTGGAGGCAACAGGACTTTCCTGGGATCAACCAAACTTTCCTTTACTATATTTTGTTTCCAGGTGTTAATGCTTTCCTTTGCGGCCACTCCTCTTTGATCCAATGATTCTTTGTTATCCCGACTGTCATACCAAGGGTACTTGGTGTTTCCTGCTTGTTGTCCCAGAAGCATGAAAGCACTTTTAGATATCCGCATATCATCCATCATGTTCTTTATATTTCAAATGGGTGAGAATCAAAGCTGAATTCTCGTAAGATTCTTTCAGGTACACAGAATGTCCTAATGGCACTGAATCATACTTGCTGCCATTAAACAGAAGCACTGCTTTGAGGCTTCTTTTTGAGGAGTCAATAAGAGCCTCCACTCGTTTCACCTCACACTGCATATTAAAATCCTCCATCAATCCATGGACATTGCTACAGTAAACCAAGCCACTATCTCGAGAAAAGTATGGAACGAAATCTGTTTCTCGTTTTCCTGCACCATGAGAAGAGGTACCAGGACCCAAGTAAATTCTTTTGCTTTAGCCTACGAGCCTAAGAGTTCGGCAGATTCTTTAGATTGTATTTTTTTTTTGTTCCGTTTTTTTTTCGCACCAGAGACAGAAAAATCTCCAGTTTGCTCCAGTAATGACGACTTATGACACTATATGTTCATCCCCTTCCTTAATTAACACAATCGATTGGTGGCCACCAAAAACCAAAATTTTCAATTTGTAAAATTTTCAATTTTTGAAAAAAATGGTACGTTATGGAATTTTTTTACTATTTTTCCTGAAATTAGCGTCCAAAAATCTATCAGTATCAACTATTGGTTTCTAGACACTTTTTTGGTTGCAGGCCTGTGTAATTATTTAACCAATTTATGTGAAAATGAATGTGACGATGAAAAAGACGTTGCTATATAAGAAAACGGTATCTAGTGATTTTACATATAAAGTAGCTATTGTTTGTTATGATGCAGAGTGGATTTTATTAGTCATCTCAAACCAAAGAAAGTTAAAAAGCAGTCACCACTTTCCGTTAACAAAAACTGAATTTTAATTATAACGTTTTTTTTCTTTCTTTTTCTTTTGACATGGGGGAGAGGGGAGGGGGGTTAAGAATGAATGGTGACCTAGACTCACTCCTAATTTACATCCTCTTCCTGGAGTAATTATTCTTTTTCCATCATTTGAAAAGAATATTTGCTGAAAGGAATGTTTCACATCATTTGTAAAGATTAAGAGCGAGAGACAAAATAGAAATATGCTGTCTCCCCGTAAGTTCTTTTCTTCACTGACGTTGGAGGTCCAGAAGTGAACGTAAACAGAGAAAAGATCAGAGCGGGAGTTAGTCTGGTGAAGTAACAAAAATGAGTACAGGTCTATCTAGAAGCGGCAGCGGAGTAGTTAGGCGTTAAGACTGGCGCCGCTCTTTTAATTATCTACCATTGGATACAGATAATTAATAACAACTTGTTAATAAATAATAATTTTTTTTATTATTTTAATCTTACGATATGGTTCGTATCTTTACGGAATGGTGTAACGCGAAATTAAGGCGGGACTTCTACTCCAGATGATATCAGGGAGAGAATTTACTTAAAATGTCACGCGACCTTATAACCGAGAACAACTTCGAGCAGTTTATTTGAACAAAAACAATAAGGGTTTTCTAAAGAAGATAGAGCTCTCCATTCGCCTAGATGAAATCACAATACACTTTTAATATGTTCCTACAATTTCAAAAGAGTGGTAGAAGTTAACATAATGATAAAGAGTAATATTTCATTACATTCATGTTTGAGATTTAAAAAAGAGAAATACCGCTAGGCAGACATTATAAAATTACTTTGATATGATTTTAAAATAGAATTTAGGTTTATCTTGCAATAACTATATAACGATTTCTCACACTGACAGATCAAGTAAGCGTTTCTTCATGAGATGTATCATAAAATAACGCACTCGGCTGTAACTTACCCCAAAATCGAGTCTCGCACTATTTTACTACTTGACTCACATTCATAATAACTAAATTTTTTAAAGCAAATATCCCCATCAGTTTTTTAAAGTGTTTTTATAAGTTTAAATTTTAAAATAAAGAATAAGCGGTGTATGAACTGCGTATAGAAAATTGTTTTCTAATTATGAACGTGTTTTATGCTAATTTCTAATATTGCGTAATTTTAAGCTAGAAAGTTGTTACAAAAAAATTAGTTATGATGATTAAATAACTTATTTTTCTATCTACAGGGTGACTACAAAGCAGTGGAAACGCTTTATGCATACAGATATGGAGAAACCACAGACTGTAGGTTTTATTTACTCTTAAACGCCAAAGTTTTGAAAGTTTCTATCCATGTGAAAAGAATGTCATGAATTTCATGGCTCTCAAATTAATTTAAATCATGTGCTTGAGTCGAACTTGGCTTCTTAATTTATAAAAAAAAACCTTCATCTGATATTTTATAGCGTTACAAATTTTAAATACAACTAGAGTATCCCTGACATAAAAACTACTCTGATTGAACTAATCTACAAAAAATTCCAGACTGATGGATGTCTACTATAAAAAAAAGCTGATATAAATAAAAACAAAATCACTAAAGAGTTATCTATGTATATATTTATTTATTCAAACGTTAAAAGTAAATATATTTCTTTAAAAAAATACTTAGTAAATAACGTAAAATTATAAAAAAAAAACACGTTTTCTAAATGGAATTTTTTTCGAATAAAAAATTAAAATATTAAAAAATAGAATTTAAAGTATAGAAATTAAAGAGAAACTTGTAATGTTTATCAGTTAAAAGACAATTTGTTTGTTAATGCCTCTCGAAGTACAGCAAGTTATGCTATGGAGTTTAGGTCCACATTCGATAGATGGCGCTCTAGTATGAAATATCTCCAGACACTCGCTTCGAAAAAAATTTGTAAACAAAATTAATTGCTCTTAAATTTATACCGATATTCATAAATTATTCAGCAGCTATTTAAAATTATTTCGTAAAAAGGATTTAATTAACAAATTACTTGAAATAGTTTAAATAAACTTATTATTTGAATGCTGTTAATTTGTGCTTGTTATTGCCAGGAAATGCAGAACAAGAGAACGGCTTTTATTTAAAGAGCATGTGGTCTTAAAACAATCGTGCTTCATTTAAAATAAACTAAGGTAACTTTTCTTACCAGGTCATAAGGGAATTTGCTCTTATGTCCTGTTAAGAAAATTTAAACAAAACCTTTCTTTAGATTATAAATATTCTAAAAACATTTTTTCAAAATTTTACATACCCATTTATAATATTCTAGGAACGCAGTGCACTTTTCCTGTTTCAGTTCTTCTACAACGTGTTCTGATTATTAAAATCAACATGCAAGAAATCACATTTTATATCAAATGTTTCAGTGTCATGAATGAGTTTTATAAAGCTACGTATGATAACGTTTTACAAAACAGGAGGATAACGTATAAAAAGAATTATACACACTTAACTAGTGATATAGATAGAGTTCTTTGAAACGTGGAAAAAATCAAACAAAAAATTAACAGAAATTCTGAGGCCTCGAGCAATTTATTAATAGTCTCAAAACACAGCTTAAGTTTATTTTACTAAACCGTAGTGATTTTCATATTCAGTATGAGACTAACAGTTTTTATTTTTTTTTCTGTCCCACCATCTCCATTCACATACATTAGAACAACAAGGCCTGTTCACATAGAATACGTCAGCGTCACGTAAAACTTCTTAACCAATCATAAACCCAATCATTGACTCATTTAGCCATCAGCCTCAACGAAATCTTTAACGCTGATTCTATACACAGCAGGCCCATACACAGCTAAAGAAATTAGAAGATTTCCCCATTCAGAGAATTATCGGATTTTAAATGGTTGAAAATTCTAGATATTTTTTGACAAAATGAACAGAAATTCCAGTTTTTCATAATTGAAAGGCTACAAAATTACAGAGGCTTTGGCATCAAAGAATGGGGGTAACATACATCTCATGGGTAGGGATACGTATTTTCGTATTTACGAAATAGATGCGAATAGATGCGAAAGTTATTTTTTTTACTACTTTTCCACTCCAAAACTCGGTGATAAACGGCGTTTTAAGCGAAATTAGGTAATAATAGTAATAATTTAGTAACATAATTGCCTAAGACCATCCACGGTCTTTAAATATCTACTCTCAACATTTGCTTATTACTTATTGCTAGAGACTTAAGGAAATTAATGTGGAGACTACTACAATATTAGCTTTTAACTAAGAATTTTGATACTTTCTAACCAAGTAAGTAAATTGTGATTTTTCTTAATAAAAGTGAGATTTTTGAGTTATATATATATATATATATATATAATATATATATATTATATATATATATATATTTATTTATTTATTTATTTATTTATTTATTTACGAATAAATGCGAAATTTTATATATTGTAAATTTTTTTGCGAAATTTCGATATTTTTTATGAAATCGAAAAAAAGGTTCTGTTAAGGTGAAGGGTGAAATTTTAAGGATCCGTTTATAGCGCATGCCCAATTTGTTAAAATCATGCATTGCATGTATGCATATAATACTGAATTTTGATTTTCAAGGCAACTTTTCTAATGCATTTAGTCCTTATTTTTTCAGTTGCGAATGTTCCAGAAACAGGATACAAACATCACTATCCCCAAGAAATAGACGACCTCAGGAGGGAAATTTGGTTTGATAAGTAAGAATCAACGGTTTGTGCCATTAAGCAGTCGGAATCCGAAGGAATACATTAAGAAGAGCGAGTGTAAAAATGATGAATTGTGATGAAAAATTCCGTGATTTGGTTTGTAAATAGTACATAAAAATAAAAATCAGAGCAGATTTATATGTTTTTCCTTCTCTCTGGCACGAGAACACAAAAATATGTTAAGCTGTTTGTTTAGCAAAACTTTAAAAGTTACTACTGAGTTGATAAAACTATAAAAACCTTCTATACTCTGTAGTGATCATCAAGTAAAATTTAAATGTAATGTTGTCTTATTCTGCCACAACAAAGGGAATTTCAGTAGAGGACATTTTGTTGTTAAGTACTGCCTTACAGGCTACGAAGATCATGCAAAATAAAGCAAAGGTTTTCTGTCGGTAGGAAAAGCAAAAATGTGATAACCTCTAAATTCACAGTACCTGACAAAAACTACATAATGTTCTAGATTTATTGAGGGTATTTTTTTCGAAGAATTTATACCTTCATATAATACAGAAAAAACTTTATATATAAATAATTGGGTATAAAATTAAAAGGACCGACGCTCATTACGAAAATTATGACATTAACTGATGGAGTAATGGTCAGCGCAGTTGTCCGAAAAGCACAAATTTCCGAATCAGTAATCTTTTTAATATGAAAGATAAAATTTGCGAGAGAAGATGGGCCTGAGCTGTATATTTTTACAAATTAAATTACATATATATATATATATATATATATATATTATATATATATGTATTATGTATGTATTGCATATAAATGAATTCAATAATATGAATTTAATTGGTTAAAGTAATAAGTTGCTTCATGTAGCGCTAATTATAATGGACAGCTTTAAACATGTAAATGAATAAATTATAATTATAATTCTCCTGTTTCGCATCTCACAAGCTAACACACAAGCTTTATAAGATATTAAAATTCTTCAGCAAACATCATTTGTTGTTTTATGCAGGAAAAAGGAAAGGAGGCGATTATTTTACGTTTAGCCCCAAATGCACCAAATATTCAAATTGAATTAAACAAAAAAAAAACCTCAAGAAAATGTACACAATTCGCAGAATAACTATAAACAACGCTTTAGTTTCATTTTTCATTTTAATTACAATTCGGGAAATAAACCCCAAATATATATTCTTTTATAATTAACTCATCTATACTACTGATAAAACCGGCAGATGAGACATTCCGGGATACACACATGAATTAAATATTACTCATTTAATAATAATTAATAACATTTTGCGAAAGAAATGATATTATGCCAATTTAATTTAAAGTAAGAAACAATAAGATAGTTCTCTCGCGAACACGCAAATAAAACTAATTGCATTTCTTACAACTGCTTCGAATCAAAATAAAGACAGGATTCCGTTTTAAAATTCAACGAGCGACTGAACAATCGCAAAATCTGCAGAGAACGAGACTATATTTATTCTATTCATTTGTGCATTAAGGTTCATCGAGGTATATCAATTAATAATGCGATTGTTAAAGAGAACAAAGAGAAATTTTCCATTTATTTTCGGGAAATTTTCATTATTTTTTAAACGGGGGGGGGGGGGAGTAGAAAATCACTGTCAAAACAGGTGATATACCTTCTGAGAAGGCATGAACTCAAGTAAGGCATAAGAACTGAAGAATGCATATAATCGGCAAACTCTCTTATTAAACCAGGGATTCTGCTCACATAATATACCCGTACGGCAAACAAAAATTACAAGTGCGCATTTTTAATTATATTATAATCATTTTTCCATTGCATGATAAGCGATATATACCGCATTATACGCGTGTAAACAGTTTGAAACATTTCAGTAATGTTGCTGACCTGAAATTATGGTGACTTAAGGGGATGGTGAATATTGCAAAGCGATTTTGAAAAAATTTAACCTCAGAGATATGAAATTTTGCATATATTTCATTGAAGTATAACTATATCAAACAGCTTATAAAATTTTATAAATATTTAAATTTTTTAATATTTTAAAAATTGAAATTTTATTATGTTTTTTTAAATGGCTCCTTGAGATCCAATTTTTAACTTCCCCCTTAATTTTGCATTGCTTTATATTTATTATATTTATTATATATATTTATATTGCTTAAAGATACATTTTGAACAGAGTTACGTCTTACTTTGTGCTTTCGTTGAATAGTTCATTTTTAGTAAATAGTATTTTTATGCTCGTACTCTGAATTTTCGGGAAATTTTTGTACTTTCCTATTAAACTCTGTAATCCGAATTATGTCGAAACCTGAAAATGTATACCTACTTTATTTTATGTATTAGAGGATCATTATTATAAATTTTACAAAATTTCGGTCAAAAATTATGACGCAAGGAGCAATTTCAAAGATCTGGAAATCACTCATTTGAGAAAAAGCCATTAAAAATATATTTTCTCACCTACCTTTAATACTTACTTTTCTAAAGCCATCAAGTTTTCATTTTAATTTTCATTACAAATTTTAAAATTCATTTTATTCCAATGTTTACATATTTTTTTAAAATATTTATACACCCCCCCCCCCACACAAAAAAAAAATTCAAAAAAAAAAAATAATAAATAAATAAATAAAATAAAAAAAAAAATCCAATTTTGTTTGATTTTTGGTAATTTGAAAGTTCACCATCCCCTTGAATATGTCTCGTTTATGATATCGCTTCAGTTCATTCGTTTCTTCATCACAGTGCATTTTTGTCATTTTAAATATTTTATGCAACTAAATAATTCCAGTTTCATTGCTCGTCTACTAATGCATTGTACCGAATGGTATTTAAATGTCATTCGACACATTTTTCATCATATTGATGCTTGATTCGCAATATCTGTATTATATCCGTATATATGTGTAACCTCAATCCATAATGCTATTTTACGAAGATAATATTTTTTTTGTTCCCTCATAAATTCATACTTTTAAAAAATGCAACAGGCGGTAAGGTAACACAAGGTCATGAAGATATTTCAATATTACCGATGAAATGCAGCATAATTCGCTTTCAAAGTTTGTTTAAAAACAGGGATAGCCAACACGTCAACAGCAGCAGATAACTTTCATGGCCTAAGAATCCTCATACAAGTTTATGTATACAAATTTAACAACAGTCTAAAGCCAAATACAATTTATATGAAATACTTTATCAATTCATACTTTTTTCGAAATACAAAAAGATTGGCTCTTTATATGGAGCACAATATCATAATACACTATAACTACAAGCCCTGTCAATAACTTGGATTAATCCTGGTTTTCTCCACCTCGGGGCCTGATATTACCTGCTGAACTATCCAGGTTGTGTGCTGTATCTCGACTTTATATTTCTCACGATGTTGAAATTTCATTTTCTGTGTAAGATATTTCAATTACTTTTTTTATTTTGGATCGTAATAGGGTTTGAAAAAAATGTTTATTCAAAATTTTACAAATTATTATACCATGTATTAATTTTATTATTTCATTTTGTTATGATACTCATATTATAAGTTAATATAAAGTAATCGGTTCTCTTTTTCTTTTTTCCATCCCAAGTTTCAAAACTTTACCTTCGGACTCTTTCACTGATATGCATAATAGTAGGGATACGTAATTTTCATATTTACGAAATAGATGCGAATAAAAGCGAAATTTGCAATATGAGAGAATAAATGCGAAAATTATTTTTTTTACTACTTTCCTGCGAAAACTCGGTGATAAAAAAGCTTTTTAAGCGAAATCAGGTAATAATAGTAATAATTTATTAACATAATGGCTTATCTAAGACCATCCACGGTCTTTAACTGAGAGATCTCTCGAAATTTGCTTATTACTTATTTCTAAAGACTTAAGGAAGAAAATGTGGAGCATTGGCGCACACAGGATTTTTTCTTGGGGGGAGGAGGGCGAGATGAACGGATAAAAATATTTATAATGCATGGGGGTGTCGGGATGAACGGATAAAAAAGAACCACTGGTCAGAATGACTTCAAATTGAACTGAATATACTGGAAGAAGGGGGAAACGATTTGGCATAATAAAAAAAGTATACTTTTTTTTACTATGCCAAATCGTTTCCCCTTCTTCCAGTATATTGAGTTCAAATTTGAAGTCATTCTGACCAGTGGTTCTTTTTTTGCAGCCTTTTGAAAGTGGGACTTTAATTATGGACACCCCAGATCATAATTATGGACAGTCCCACTTTCAAAAGGCTGCAAAAAAAGACCCACTGGCCAGAATGACTTCAAATTTGAACTGAAGATACTGGAAGAAAGGGGAAACGATTTGGCATAATAAAAAAAAGTTCCAAAATGTTACAGCGCCATCTATTGATACATTTTGGAACTTTTTTTATTATGCCAAATCGTTTCCCCTTTCTTCCAGTATATTCAGTTCAAATTTGAAGTCATTCTGGCCAGTGGTTCTTTTTTTGCAGCCTTTTGAAAGTGGTACTTTAATTATGGACACCCCTGGTCATAATTATGGACAGTCCCACTTTCAAAAGGCTGCAAAAAAAGAACCACTGGCCAGAATGACTTCAAATTTGAACTGAAGATACTGGAAGAAAGGGGAAACGATTTGGCATAATAAAAAAAGTGTTCCAAAATGTTACAGCGCCATCTATTGATACATTTTGGAACTTTTTTTATTACGCCAAATCGTTTCCCCTTCTTCCAGTATTTTCGGTTCAAATTTGAAGTCATTCTGACCAGTGGTTCTTTTTTTGCAGCCTTTTGAAAGTGGTACTTTAATTATGGACACCCTGTATATATACATATATATATATATATATATATATATATATATATATATATATATATATATCGAATAAATGCGAAATTTTATACATTGTAATTTTTATTTGCGAAAATTCTATATTTTTTATACGAAATTTACGTACCCCTAATAATAGTTAAGGTCCAGTGTCTGAAAATTCTCAAAATAAGATCCAAAGTTTCAAAACGAAAAATTCTGAATATTTTTATAAGTTTGAAAAATCAAAACGAATAGTTTTGAAAAATCAAAACGAATAGTTTAAAAAATCAAAATTTTTCATTTGAAAAATCAAAACGAAAAATTCTGAATATTTTTATAATAGACAAGGGTAAAACTGGAAATATAAATATCTTTGTGCTACGATTAATCTTCTGTATGGCTATCACTACTATTATACATAGAACACGTCCATGTAGAACATATATTTGACAACACGATGTGTGATCACTGCCTGATGGTGGATAAATGTAAAATAACAATGACCATCTGGTAAAATCAGCCATATCGTATCGCATGGCACAAGCGGGGTGATAGAAGTTGACTGACTGATATTTGAAAAATCTGCAATAAAATGAGCTGTCGCGTAAATACCCGACACACCGGTCAATAAACTACATATCAAGGATTGGTCACATAACTCCCTAGACAGGCATTATCAGCATCAAATTCACAGAACTTTAACAAATAGTAGTCATTCGTAATTCGCGGGGATGTGAGTTGAGCGGTCAATAAGTAATCGTCAAATCAAAAAGCAGTTTTCAGTTATGATACTAGCACCCTAATTTACCCTTGATTTACCATTCAAAGTCTAATCAGTTTGAATGGTAATATACGTCTGATTTTGCTTACTGTGTTAAAGTTTTTTTTACAGTCATTCACTCGCCTCTCGCCCTCACAACAGATTCTAAATTGTGGTTCCAAATAAGAGAAAGTGTTTTCATTTTGCTGCAAAGAGTTTCCGGATGAGCTTGCTCGCTATTTTAAGCTGGAGAGCCATCTTAATGTTTATGTATGGGGAAGATTTAAAGCGAAGTACATGACTGTGCTAGATGAAGACAAAGGGACGATGGGAAAAGGGACGATGGGTTTTTCTCTCCCTCAAGACTCTTGCGTGCCACCATAGTACACGCGTGTCACGAGTCCAAGGGCTCCAATCAATACCGGGCACTCGAGAATTGTCCGTTGTAACCTTTATATCATGAATACATTTTCTGCGCAACGGTTTCCAGCATTGCCTCTCAAACACTAGGGGTTTTTGGATTTGGGTAAAACGTTCGATGCCGCCCTCCCCTTCTTTTTTTCTTACTGCACCACTGGGATAGGGGTGTCCTATCGTCTTCTCTCTCTCTCTTGTCTTTCCTTTTTCCTTTTTCCGTCAGGTCCGGATGCCACTCTTCGCTTGGGGGGTGGAGAGAAGGGTGGGGGGGGGAAAGTTTGAGACGTCCGTTCTTCTAAAAAAGAAGAGTGGAGAAAAAGGAAGAAGGATTCTCTGGCAGCATCAGGAGAAGAAAAGGGATCGGGAGAGAAGAGATTTTTTTTTTTTTATCCTGGGGTAGAAAAAAAATATATCGCCAAGGCAAGGGAAAAAAATCTCCAGGATCTGCAGAAGACTTATCTGCGACGTCTCTCCAGGCGAAATGAAAATAGGAGCGGAATTGGGAGGTGGTGGGTGGTAGGGTGGAGCAGGGGATACGGATAGGCGGAGGGGTGTGGGGAGAAGAAAAGGATGAAGGCTGCTTGCTTGCCTTGCTGCGACGTTTATTTTACTATTTGTTGGTTGGTGGAATTTTTTTTCGATCGTGGTTGTTTTGGTTGGTTTTTCGCTGGTATCCGTTAGTTGGTGTTACAGCTACATGGGTGTGACAGAGCATGCGTGGACGGTCAGTACAGGTACATTCGAGAGTGTGCTGAAATGGCTACTTATGTGTGAAATATCAGCATCCTTTTCTGAGCAAAACCAGGGGCACGAGAGAAAAAACAAAAATGGACAAAGATTTTCTTAATTCGAGGATTTTACCCGAAGAAGAGCGCAAGCTTCACTCTCTCAGATATATAATAAAGTCGAATAAATAATCCTACTCGATCTTTTCCCCACGATGATGGGTACAATTATAAAGCAATATTTTGAGCCCTAATATATCTAAATTTAGTTAACAAAGGGCATAGATAAAGAAAACGCAATGAAAATTCTGAAATGCGTAAAAATTTAGAAATACTTCTTTCATCAGCTGCATAGGCGGGTTATAGAAAATTTATTCCAAATGATATCACAGCCAGTGGAACCTGTTATCACATCCCTCTACAGTAATTCTGAAATAGATCTTTACAATTCTGGTTTTTCTCGCGTAAAAATCATAATCCATTTAACAAATATCTAATAGGAATTTTTAGGCAATGTATAATTAAAATAAGGTGTATAAATTAGTGCAACCGGAATTCTAGCAAGACGTTTAACATTAAAAATTTATTTTAACTTCAACTGAGTATTTTTAAAATCGTAAGCTACAGATAAAAAGCGATAGTTAAACGAGCCCGTTCATTATAGTTTAGCGACATATGCGGGTCAATGCACTCTACTGTCGATACTTTTGATAGTATCATGGTAACCACTCAAGTAATTATTTTCTTGAGAGCTAAGCTTGTATGGTGTACACTGGGAGGATATTCAGTGGATGGTGAGTAGCTAAAGACGGGAGACCCGCAGAGTTAGTTATCCGTGACTTTTGACCGATATGCCATGAGAGGTGGGGGATGAACATCCAAAAAGTGGTCTGTCTGTCCTAGGATGTGATTTCAGTAAAGTTACCATACCATAAATGCTATTAAAGAAGGCATACTAAATTTGATTCATATTGTGAAGAAATAGATGCAGGATGATGAAACTAGAAGCGTAAACAAAACCATCCAATAAGGCCAAATAAACTAACGAAATGTGAACCAAAATAACCCTGGTCAGAAACGCTAAAAAAAATTAAATAAATAAATAAATAAAATACTGCTCTTCCATTACTGAAAAGCGTGAAATGATACAGATGGCTTAGTTACTCTTATAACTATCCCCAGAGAAATTGCACAAACTGGATTTTTATCGCAGACTGGTCTACAAGCCACATATCATTATCACAAATGTGAGACGTTCTCTGATGACTACCATCTTCCCTCGATCACACACGGCTGGAGAGATGTTCTTTCGAGTGTTGAGACACACTTTTTACTATTCAAATTTAATGAGTATGTTTTTAAGTGACAGTAAAGCAAACTTTTTTTTATGAGACTGCGTTATATCATATGTTAAATTTCGTGAAAACTCTTCTGGGCATTTGGTACAATTTTGAGAATGGGACTCAGACCGTTTGTTGTTATACCAAAAGTATGGAGCATTGAAGTGTGCTTAGTCGATCTGAGTAATTCAGCCCACACCAAATATGAAAAAAGGGAAATGACTGTTATCTCATCACATTCTATACATCCTACTGCCACACGGCATGAACTGAGTAGGATTGGTTTCTTGAACATGAGATTTAAAGGATACAGTGGACTGTCCTAAACTCTGAACTTAATCAAATCGATCACCTCTGGGATATACTTGTCCTACGGATCCGAAATCGAATACAATGTATGTCCTAGTATTCATCCCTAGCAGAAACTATGCAGGACGAAGAAGGAACTATTTTGGTCGCGACCACCCAAAATCAGTAGATAATATATTCTTCGACGCACTGTCGTTGTCATACAAGCAAAAGGTGGACCGAGTAATTACTGATTGCCGTGATAAAGCGCATTGCCATTATTCCCCGGTAAATTGTGGTGTCCCAGTGCTTTATAGATAGTGTCTATGAGGAAATCTATGACGAATGGATGTCAATAGATACACAGGGTTATGTTTCGGTTCTAAATACTATCCGATCTATAAAGAATCCAGCATGACAAACAAAAATTCTAGATGATTTTAAACAGCGTCTGTTTTTGATTTCTTTTAAGAATTTCTCAGATCATATTTGGCATTCTAACCATTCTATAACTTGTAATATTAAATAATTTTAATTACTTATCAGATCTTCGAATGGAAAGTAGAGAAATTTATTTTTTTACGACAGTGAAATTAAAGTTAAAATCCAACTTAAAAAGTTTTATGTTAAAATGCATAGGCGGCAGTCAAAGACTGAATCCGAGCATGTATAATTTTGATAGGCATGAAATACGCGAAAAACGCAATACATACAAAACCCGATGTTTGGGCTAATTTCTTTTATCAATTTATTTATTTTCAGGATGAATAGAGGGGCACACTCTGTTCAGCTTTTAAGAGTCTCTAACCTGAAAATGAAAGTTTTTTCATTTTTAACTTATAAATAGAAAATCAATGTATAATCCAGTATGCAGTACCACGAACTTCATGAAAAATGCTGTGTAATAAAATTTTATCTCCCTGCTGCTCTTGAATAGAATAGATACAAGTTTATTCTACACTGTCTTGATATGATAACGTGGATGTGTTTTATCACAGTTGCATCTAAAGTCACTCTCTGCAAGGACACAGAATTTCAGCGACTACGGCTCAGAGCAACGTAATATACACAATAACAATTGAGGGCCATGCAATTTCTACAACTGTAACAGCCCCGTTTCCTAAAAATCCCTTTTATCTGGTGGCATTATTTTCAGCGGATTTTTGAACCAGTTCATCATTACTGCTACTAATTCAAAATGACGATAATCTGTCCCTTTTGATTCAGCCGAAAACTCTGATAAAATCTTACAGATTAAAATGGGCACAGGTAAACATCGTATATTATTGTACGGTAATAATTATTTCCCTAATGACAGCAAAATTTGTGGGCGATTTTCAAGAGAGTAATTTGAAATTCTTTGATTTTCCTTCATTCACTTCTTTAGCAGATATCCCAGATATCGCAAGCATAAACCGTTTCGGTATTACTGCTTGTGATTGAGATAAAAATAAAACTAGCGAATACTAGAGGGCAAAATTTATCTTCACAAAAGCTCTGAACCCTAACTGATAACCTAACAGATGAAATCAAAGAATATCAGGCATAGATTTTTAGGTACGCCCTCTGGCGGAAAATATCTTCTTTCCTCACTGTTACGAGCATCTGCAGTCAAAAGACACCATTTTTACGATCAATTTTAATGTAATTAACTATTTTTTCTTTTTATAATATGCTCTAGTACAACTGCAGATTATGATATACTGAGCAGATTTTTATTTTGTCATTTATTAGCATTAAGGCAATGTAAACGTTCAAAATTTTACTCTTTTGCGTAGTATATTTAAGATCGAGAGACTTTAAATGTATTGCCTACATTATTTTGGCAGTCAGTTTGCTCTTTTGAAGCTTCATAGGCAAGAGATACCTATAGGATGCTTTTATGATAACTTCACTATGAGGATCATTCGACTTTTTACACAATAAATCCCGGTTACAGAAAGACACACAAAAAAAATCATTAAAACGCAGCCTGGAAGATTTAAAAAGGCAGTGAAACGTTAGAAAGTTTTCATACAAATTTGCCCCTTTAGCGGATATATAAAAATATTTTTGACTGCTTTCAGTCATCTTATGGGATTTTCGCCACTACACAGATTGAAGAGCATGGCATTGAGTACACAGATGAAACAGATTAAAAAGTACTTCTGATAAAATTATTCACAAACGTACGGACAATATGCAATAGTTTTGGAGTCGCAATATTTTACAGGGATTTATAAGAAAACAACGCAGTCTTGCTTTGCACATGCATCAAAATTGAAACAATGTTCAGCCCGTGACACTTGGAGAGACGATCTCCGAAGATAATTCACTCGCGATAATTCAAATAAAAATGAAGTGTCACACGGCATCGAGAGCGCAGGCGCGTGGGACGCCG
Source organism: Dolomedes plantarius (assembly GCA_907164885.2). Classification (NCBI taxonomy): domain Eukaryota; kingdom Metazoa; phylum Arthropoda; class Arachnida; order Araneae; family Dolomedidae; genus Dolomedes; species Dolomedes plantarius. The sequence continues at coordinate 191,751,521 of OU015491.1, read as the reverse complement.
GGTAAAGGTAGGATGTCAGTCAGACTTGGCGACAGTTTGTTGCCAATAGCATGTGCCGCCACGCACATCCGCATACGAAGCGTGGAAATGACAATAAATAAGTGAATTCCTGGAGTCTCTCGAAACCGAGAAGTACAGGTGCGTTGATAGAAATATATCGAAGGCGGGAAAATACCGGAATTCACGTCGAAAGGCTGTTTCAAGTTTCATTCTTCTGTTACCTACGACAAATGACATGCAATGACACACTCCTGATGTGGGAGAAATAGCAGATACATGATATAGAACACTGAACAGTAGTCCTTTAAATGAAAAACTTTGGTTTCCATTAACTAATCTTAGCAAGCTTATTTTTTTCCCAGCCATCAACAGGTACATTATTTCTCTTTCAGTAGCAAAAAGTTAAAAATGTACAGATATTTTTTACTTGATATGATATGTATTGTGTATATCACTATGAGAAAATTACACTTGATAATTAAAAGCAATTTTATTGTAAGATGAAAAGATTTTGATTTATTTTTCAGCTCAAAAAGTTTAAACAGCAAATAAATACTTATTAAAAAATATCAACTATCGTCAAACGACCGGTTTTTAGTTTGATATTTTTTTTTTAAATCATACGGATTGGATCTGGTATGATAGCATTTCAAGAGTAAACGTTTCTTACAAACATATTAAACTGTAAACCAGTTGACATTTTAAAATGATGATATGGGCAGACACGATCTTAAAAACTGCTTGTATTGTACATAGTTTGTATTTCAAGTGTAAATTTTTAAGAGGAAAAAGTCGTAGACTAATATGCATATTGAAAGATCACAATGTATATGTTTAATAAGTTTGAAAGAAACGTAACAATGTGTAACTGAAACTTTTCAATAACTTTGAGAACTTAAAATATTCTATAACAGAGCAATCTTTAAGTTTTATTCATGCAGTACCCTGTTTAAGGAGATACTTTATCAGATATCTACAACGATTCGATGAAATTAAAATGTCTTTGGGTGAGAAATTCAAAGAATGTTTCCACGGGAACAACATGGACACGATTTTTTCAAATTGTTTTAGTTCTTAATGACTTTCAATTTAGTCGATTTAATACATGCATTTTACGAAAAGGGTCGGATTGGAAATGTCCCTGACGTTAAAATACATTTGAAATCTATACAAAAACAAGACAAAGATTTGGTTCATGTGCCTAGAATTTACAAAAAGTTAATGTTACACAAACATAATGCATACATACGTTTTAATGTAATAAGTATTTATCTCTCTCTCATGTTGGACTGTCTCTAATGCATGTCACATAAACCACAGCGGAAATACCTGCAATGATTAGGATAGTTTGTATCTCAATCCTTCCTGCTTTTCCCGCTAATTATTCCTCTGAAATGTTTCATTTGTTTTGAAACTGGACCCCCCTTCTAGCCTCTTATGAGATGTCAACCATGTTATGCCATATGACAGCAAATGACCTCATCGCGCTTGTATTCGCGGAAAAAAAGTCAATACACACAGGATGTACTTTCCTTGGCAAGGGTTTCTTCTAGAAGGAGCATTAAGGCATACGATCTTATACGAGAGTGTTTTTCTTCCCTCTAAGTTGGTAGAATTATAGCTTTCTTTTCTACAAAACACGGAAGACAGAGAAAATGTTTACGAAAACGTTGGTGTAAATGAGTACACCAAAACATTTTATGGGTCTCACTGAGATCAGAAAAAAAAGTATACACGGATTTTTTTATTTTTTATTTTATTTTTTTTTTTTTAAAGGAATGAAAACAAATATGTGTTAGTCGAATTTTGCAGAAGCCATTAAGAATGAACTATACATCTCGTTAAATTTGTTTTTCCAAACAATACTAATAAGTTTTCATTTAATTTTTAAATTCTTACACCTAAATGAAACAATCACGTCTGCGAAAAAACATTTGATGAAAATTTGTTTTTGAACAAATGTTCAACTATGCTTAGTTTGATTATGACCATTTATTAGCTTTAGCCTAAATGGACATTTAATCTGTGTTAATTTGTTAGGACATCACATTTCATCACGATAGTTTTACATATTACTTTTAGGGCCTTTTTTCTTCCTTTTTTTCTATAAGTAATCACAATAATAACCAAAACAACATAATCATAGCATCTATATAATATCACATAACTTGTTGAGTTTGTTTAAACGCATGGGGTTTGAAAGTCAGCGTTACGTATTTTTTGTCTCGTCTTGCATATCTAAAATTTTAGTGCTAGGCAGCAGTGTTTTGGTCATTTATTTCTTTTATTTCTTAGTCTTATGAAATCGTAATAAAAAACAGAATTCTTATTCACAAGTTTTTTTCCCAAATCTGGTATAAAAATATTTTGCCTTTTACCTTGTTTTGATACTTATTTCAAACTATTACATGACAAAAGATACAAACATAGAATAGGATACATTGAAAACATAGGATAAACATAGGATACATTGAAATACATGAAATTTTTACTGCTCCGGTGACCTTAATTTTAAATACTATTTAATGTGTTTTCGTGGATATTCATTTCATTACTGTTTTATTTAGCAGCTGATATTCTAATTGCATGCACGTATGAAAATACACACTGAGGGAATAACAATGGAATACTTGTAGAAATATAGCTAAAAATTCCAGAAAAACTAACGTTATTTTTCTAAATAGAATGTTGAAACACAATATGCGTTCATGGCAGAATATTTTTAGGGACAAAATGGTGATGTGTTCATAAAAAATTTAAATCGTAAACAAGAATGTATATCGCAAACAATGTATTTTAAAGAAACAAAACGCTGGAAATACAATATTTTAAACTTAATTAGAAATACTGTTTGAATATTTTTATTCTTCTGTCTATCATAAAATGTGAATAAGTCATCCACATATCCTACCACAAACTGTAAAACACACCCCTTTTCAGAATTTTTAAGCGATATTTACGCCGCTCGAAAAGCATATCATTATATTTAAATATTTTAGCTTCTGGAGTAGAGAATGACAACCGAGACAGCCGACTTCAAGTCTCCTAGACTACCACTTAAAATGGAATAATGCTCACTCATGTATGAAAACTGAGTCACAAGCATGACTGTTATTTAGTATATGATGTCTTTAGCATATCCACCCCAGTATCTGTTTCATGCTTGTTTTGTTCGATGACTTCTGAGAGAATATCGAATGCGCGTGTTAAAATATTTCCAGGAATTAGTCATCACAAAACATTTTTTGTCTCTGAATACTTAGCAGCCGTTTGATAATCTTTCAACACTTAACAAATTATCGCTATATATTCTGAAAAAAAAAATTACTGCTCTACATAACAATAAATTAAACATATTTTAGCTGACATATCCCTTATTACATATTGTAGTAAGTATTTTGTTCGTTCAAGATTTTTATGATACTCATCGAATGCTGTTTTATACCATTAAATTTGTATATTTAATACCAAATGCTTTTGAGAATACAGTTGGTGATTTGTCGAACAAGTTTGGAATATTCAAGAATATCCGTTTATTTTTATTTATTTATTTATTTTTTGAGGTATTAAGTTATGATATGTTGTTATGATTATACAGAATTTTCCACCCGGTAGTTTAAATCATAATACACTTTGTAAACAAAAGGTACATTTGCAAACCTTATATGTGAAGAAATTACTCATTAAAGGGCATAAGTTGCACACAGAAAAAGATAATTTTTAAAGCAAAAGCAGTAACTAGCGAGGCTTCTGAAGCATAGCGGCTTGGAAAAGAGAGAAGTTATGACACCCGAATAGCCACTCATTGTATGGAAAATTATTTCATTTCAAAAGAAAATATATATTAGCAGAGCAGACATTAAATTTAATATACACAATTCAAATATTCACTCAAGAAAAGTTAGACAAGTATATTTCTTAGAATGAGATAACAAATTGTATAAAGTAAAGCGGATGCATTCTGGGCATCTGAATTTGCCTAAGAAGCATATTGGCATCACTGGAGGTTTAAATAAATCCAACAAACTTGCGTCACAGAATAAAATTGATAACGTTATTTCGGAAATGATATTATAACTAAATAGTTTTAAGGTATTGAAATAACCCTTTTAAATTATTGTTAAAGGTTATAAAAATTGTAAGCATGTCATTATATTTAAATGATACAGCGATTTTCGCGAAAAAAATGTTTTCCTGTTATTATTTTGCCATTAAAAACATTTTAGAAGAGACACTGGAACACTCAAGAAAAAAATGTTATTTCAACTCAATGTTTTCTTAAATCTCTAAAGAATTTTTTCTTTCATTTCTTAAAAGCAATTACAGTGGTTTTCATTTATTCAGATTGTTGTAGCAGAATATTTAAGTACTATCTGTTTTTAAAAGCTTGAAAATGGTTTTCAAAATTTGCATTAGCACTAGTTCAGGAACTTTTTGTAAACCCAATTTAGAATTCATATACAATGTGAATAATGTTATGTTTCAATGCATTAAATTATAATTTTAAAAAATTGCAATTTTTCAAACAGTTTGTTTTGGATATTAGTCATTGTAACGAGGAAAATAGAGAATTTTATATACTTTTTGAATTAAAAACCAATTTATACAAACAGTGAAATAATAGCTGTGAACTAGGGTAAAAAATAAATCAAATTAAAAACGTTTTAGAAACAAAACAATGAGGTTTTTTTTTCATTCATTGAGGAAACCACGGCAAATAAATATAGACGGTCTCTATACACAATGTTTGATGTTTATTACAGGGTGGTCTGTAATAACTTTTTCGCGAGTTCTGCTGAAAGTCAACTGAAATTCCTATACAGAGAAGCAAGCAAAAAGAAAAATCTTATCAGAGGTTTTGGTACTACTGTTTTTGTGCTCAAATGGATAATGTTTAAATAATAAGTTCATGAATTTTTTCCTCATATTGGATGTGAATTTTAAAATTAATATGAGTTAATTTGTACTGAACGTATCTCAAAAACTTATGGCTTTATATAAAATTCAATTATGCTATTTTTCAGTTAAATTAATAAAATGTAGCAATAATTTATGAAGGATTCAAGCTTAAAGAACTGTGTCTGAAAGTTAAACCGAAATATTTACTTCTGTCCCAATGACAAGCAATAATTCTGCGTGGAAATATACTGGTTTTTTTCTAACGCATCGCAAAGGGATCCGTTTCTATGAAGCTCTTGATTACCTAAGAGAAGGAGTATCGTCCCGTATGTTGGTTCTTCAGACGGTGAATGGAGGCAAACGAAATTGTGTACTTACCGTACCAGGCGAGCATCGGGGCCTCTTGGATGTCCGTAGATGAAGCAAACACTGAGTTTAGCGGTATCTGAGACGACGACGACGTTTCTGTCTGCACTGATGACGATCAGCGACGGTCCGCGGATGCTCGTGTTCCTTACGTTACATGATCGACGGAGATGACTGAGGGTACACTCCAGATCTCCGTGAGAAGGAACATGAGGCGTCGTTGTTGTCTGTCCAGTCACAAAATGTGGGAGCGCGAACGAAATTCCATGCTGCTTCTAGGAGAGCCCAAAATCGGAATGTTTGGAGTTAACGAATATGCGAAGCAGCCCAGTCTCACATGACAAACCGCTGGTAGAGGAGAGGGAGAAAACGAATTTCTCTTTCACAGAAGATAACTTCCTGGTATACAGTATGATAGTTCCGGGATGTTAATGTTATATATGTCGCGAATCGGCAAGCCTCAGTCTGTCGTCGATAAACACACTTAAGTCTTGCTACTCAACACAAACAATCGTCCAACACAAACAATAGTTTTCCTTCCCAGTTTTGAATGTGAGTGCACACTATCACCGTTGAGCAGAATTCAGTCACGATCCGCAACGGTCACCTCATGGATGATGTCCTGGTCCAGTCCAGCAAAATCACTGTGCGTAGATTTTTCCAGTCACCAAGTTTGTGTTCTCCAGTGTTCTGAAGGAGAGGATGTGTGTATTTTTGTTTTTTCCCCCTTCCCACACTTTCACACACCAGTCGGCTTGTTCACCAGAATTTTTCCCCTTTCTTCTCCAATCCTGCAATACCGAACACTCCTATATAAACAGGGTCCAGCATCACTTATAGACACAGAGAGAAAGAGAGAAGTGAGTGCGGTGTTGTTCACAGCAGAGGGAGGAGATGACTTGGTGTATTGACCGTCAGACTGGTTACTGGGGGCCGGAGTTGTGCCGCGCACGCAGCACCGCGCAGTCAGCCGGGAGAGTGGGCGGCGAGGAGCGGGAAATTGTGGAGGGGGGATGTGTAGTTGCAAAATTGGTGACGGGCAAAGAGAAAAAAAAAAAGGGATGCAGCTGTGGGGAGGAGAAGAGAAGAGAAAAAAAAAATGTATGTGAGGTAAATACAGAATAAATCTCAGAACGAGCAATAATAAAATAACAGTGTAATTATCTGGAATTGTAAAATTTTAAAGAATAAGAGTTGGAAGCTCCAAAATTTTTAAGTTTACATGTGAAGACATTTTTTTCAAATGTAAATTTCAGAGTATGTGAACAAAATGAAACTACGTTGCATTAAAGGGAAGTTTTTCTTAACAGTAATCTTACACAAATTATTAACAAATAATAATAATAATAATAATATTAATGCAACTTTAAATACAGAAATTAGAAAATACTTTTAAAGATAATGGTTTTCATAAATAAGAAAAACAACTTAAAAGTTCTCACTACGATTCTAATACTTTTCAATGATTTTAATTTAATTTTCTACACAGTAAAAAAAATTTAGACTTTGGCTTGACTGTTTCAAATTTCATATCACAACCCAAACAACAATTTGCCTATGCAAAATAATTTTGCCCAAATTCTGGAAAAAAAAAGCTTTGCCAAAAACTGCAACAATCCTTTCCTAACCTTTTGAAAAGGAAAAAAATATATTAAAAGACAGTTCACTTTAGAAAAATTAAAAATTAAAAACAAATGCTTTAAATTTTAAAAATCTATATCTTCTTACTTTCCTTAGTTTTCAATTCATTTTATTTCCTGCAATATTTTGCAACAACTTCACTTAAAAATAACGCATTGCTATGTAACTTAGAAAACCTATTCGAATGTGGCCAAATAATACATTGCATTTAAAGATGAAATTTAATGTGGAGATCTTATTTATAAAAAAAATTAAAGTTAAACGTCCTGTAACATAATGACAGGTTTTCTTAACACGCATGATTCTTGATGAGTTACAAATATTCTAATTTCGTAGAAAAAGGTGCATATAGGTTATATGCTTTACTTTCTACCCAGTTTCGTCACTATTTATGATTTATTTTTTTAAATAAATACAATTTCACTTTTTTTACAAAAATAATTCATGAAAATGTTCAACAGAACGAGTTTCTAGATAGCAGAAGACATTTAATTTTTCGAGAAAAAAAAATGTTAACTGAAATTGTGAGAAAAGTAATTAAAAAGTATGCAGATACGTAAACAGGCCAGCAGTAAAAAATTTAATCGCTGACAATTTTAATTGAGAATACAGTTGGAAGTGAATTTTTTTTAAAAAAAGTTAAGTACATGTTGTTATATTCTTCTCTGTGCTCATATTCAACTTAAATATTATTTTTTGAGATGTATCAAAGAATTCAGAAGTTACTAAGCGCTTTTGTTACTCAGGCACTTCAGAATACAAGAAAAATTTTCTGTGTTTATAACGGTCTGATGAAGTTCTCTCAAACGTCGTAACGACCGTCTGTCTGGCTTGACCGGGAAATGAACCTCGACGCTTCTAGCCTATGAAGTGAACTAAATGGTGTCCCGGTATGTAAAGAACTCGCGTTTTTTAAAATTCCATTCCACAAAAATTGCTTTTTTAAAGAATAAAAATTTTATTTCAGCATTTGGGATTAATTACATTCATAAGTTACTTCCAATGTAATACAATCATAAATTATTTAATACATGATTGTAGTCCACTGTGATATGAAGCCATCTTTCCCCATTTTGGCAGAAGCAACTTCGAGTGTGTATCGACTACTTAAAATTTCGAGTGTAAATTTTTGGTAGATTAATTTATTCATTTTTCATCATAAGACACATAAATTATTTATAAAATATTACTTCTGTTACCAGACTATTAAAAAAATTTAAATGAAAATTATGAAGAGCATATGCATTTATTAATATCATAAAACTCATTTTACAGGAATAGATGCTTAAACATTATTGCGTACATCAATTAAAAAAAAAAAAAAAGAAAGAAAAAAAAATAAATTTAGGGTCTAGTGTCGACAACATGGAAGACCCTTCGAAACCTCCCAAATTCCTGTATACAGTGATTTCCGCTTATAAGAATCACGTTTGTTATTACTGTTTTTGATTCTTATAAGCGGTTGATTCTTATAACCGAAATTTAGGTTTTTGGGCAGGAACACACACACCTATATTAGATAATTTACCATAAAATACTCTTTAATTTACATTAACTATCTTTTACTAAAATTATTTTTTATAGTTTAAAAAAAACTTAATTTTTAGACCTATAAGTAGATACACATGATTATAGTAAGAGAAGAAAAAAATACAATATTTGTTACAAGTTACAACATACCTGCTTAACAGTTTTAACATTTCAACTACAGGAAGGGAGCAAGAAAAAGTTCTCTACGGTAGTTTGACGTAATGAAGTTTTCAGAAGGCTGTTTATACCTCTTTCAATACTTATAGTCTCAGACGAAGATTTACTCGGACAGGTAAAGTTGCCCCCGGGTCAAGCTAATAGGACAGTGTTGTGGTAAACGTTTAAGGGGAAACTATTATGTTATGTCTAATAAAGAAATGGGTAAATTTTACGACTATATTCCATCCCATCTTATCAATCTTTCTTAAAAAAAAAAAAGAAAGAACTTCGTGCGTTTTGAGGGTTTAAGTGGCTTTTTTGGAAAAATGAAAGGAAAGCGAAGAGTGTAAACTGATTCTTAAAACCGGTGGATTGATTCTTTAAAGCGAAATTTTTAACATGGAAATAATTCATTTGTTTTTGTTTTCGCGATATTGATTCTTATAAACGGTTGATCCTTATAACCAGTGATCACTATAAGCGGTGGTTACTGTATATATATATATATATATATATATATATATATATATATATATATATATATATATATATATATATATATATATATATATATATATATATATATACAGTACATTTCTTACAATTCAAGCTTCCGATTACCCCTTATTAAAACGAATGTGCTGAAAAAGATCCATTAAGTTAATTAGTTTCTATTTACTTCAATGGAAATAATTTAAAAATTAATTTTTTTCATTAGAAGTAATGTTAAAAAATTGCATCAATTAATTCTCACTTTATAACACATCGGAATAATTTTAATGAAAATTCGATGAACGCTTGGAAAAAAAAATTCCTCCTTTCACAAGGCAGAAATTCCAGGGCTGTTAACGATCCCAACATTATAAACACAGAGATACAATGTATAGTGAATGGCAGTACAAAGTGTATGGCTTTATAGCATGAGTATGGATACAACAGAAGCTTAAAACGAATCTTCTGCTTTATAATTAAAGCTTAAATAACATTATCTGTTGATCCCTTTCTCTAAACTATCAATCTACGAACAGATTTCAGAGATTAATGTGCATAATTCAAAATACTATTGGTATTTTGCTCGATTCCTCTTTCCTTAATCAATACTTCATTTTAAGCCAGCGTTTAAAAATCGCTCTTTTTAAGGGCCCAAATGTAAAATAGTCCTTTGGCGACTCATGAGAGGACTTTTAAAGATTTTGAGAAAAATGTATAGACTTTATACTTAATTGTTTAATCATTTTTGAAAAAAAAAAGTTAACTGAAAAGCTTTACTTGATGGAGAGACGGTATTTCTCCTTTAAGTGCAAAAAGTTAAAGCATTACTTTGGTGAAACGGAGAATGGATTTTTCGCAATTTTCACGAATTTTCTTCTGTTCCCGTTGTATAAGAAACCAACAGTCATCGTGAAATCTGACACTTTGAATTCTCAAAATCAACTTTGCAGGCCTTTTCTCCTTTTTTACGAAGTGAATTTTTTTCTTTATTGCAACGATCTCAGTAGTTTCAAAGTTTCAGCGGGTGTTACACTATATTTTTTTCTTTTTGGTATCCGGTTACATGAGTTCTCGTGTAACATGTTAATAACAGACGGAATTTGACTACAGCAAACCATAATTAAATTTCCATAAAAATCTGTTGCAAAATTTCTCTTTTGAATTATTTTTTATCTTAATACTGTTTTATCCAAATAGTTAAAAAATGTGTAAACAACTGTGGTGGATATCGGAGGAACCCCGTTTAATTTCGCATATATTAAAAGATAATGTGATTGAATGTCTGTTAATAAATAGAAATGCACTTAAAAGCACATTAAAAGGAAAATAAATGCTTGACAAACGAAACGTAAGAATTGGTATCTTGCTTAGTGTCTAGGACTTATCAAAATATATCTCCTGATTCATGAGTCATGCGTCTTTGAAACGGAAAACAGCTGAAACGATCCGAGAATTCAACACATACTGTCATTAATATCTATATCTCATTGCACTGAAATGACCAAAACTGCAGACCGGAATAACTTTAAGTAAAGGACCCGAGGTATCTTAGTGGTAGCGCGTCGGTGTTTTTTTTTTGGGAGGGGGAGGTATGACCCCCCAGATGTCTCCTCTGGGGGTTCTCGGTCAAAATTGTGGTGGCACCTTGCCAAGTCGGACTCCGACAATTGTGATGCTATTATAAACCAGAGTCGTACGACTCAACCTGCAAAGCCTACATCGACGCGGTTTGGAACTTCCACTTAGGGGGCATTAGGAATAACACCACCATCATCAGTAGAAACTCATTCTGACATCTTTTAAACCATACAGCGGTGATAAGCAGAAGAATCCTCACTAGAGAACATCACCTAGCTGTACTAATTTGAGAAAATGTGGTTTTCCGGCTAAATTTTCAGGGAATACATTTTAACTGAAATAACCAAAAATTTTCAGATGGAAATAGAAGAATATTCTTAAAGTTATTATCAACCCGCATAATGCTCGTGAGAAATTTTAAAAGAAAATTTGATTCGTAGTAGCAGTTTTAATCGAAAATTTAATATCGAGTATTAAATATGAATTTAGTGTATTTTTTCAATATGATTAAAAAATGTTCTACAAGACTGTATCGGGAGTTTTGTTTGTAAAACATGAAAGAAAAAAGAGCGATATTCCACTTCTACTTCGAATTTCAGCTGTTCACTTATCATTTTTTATACTATAAAAGTAAACAATTCTGAAACACGTAGGTTAAAATATCAGAATCTAAATTATATGCAAAGAAATTAATAGAATTTTTTTTAATTTGCTATTTAGACAGGTTTAATTTAAGATTATGGAGAATTCTAGCGATTAATACGTACGAAAAAAATTGAAACGAATTTCTAAATAGTTACAAATGCTAAAATTTGTTCGAGTGATATTACACTTTAAATTTTTGTGTCCTCGGCTGTCTTTCGTAAGGCACAAATTTTATTAATTCTCCCAAAGTTGAAAAAATGCACTTCATGATAAAATGCTGTGTTGTAATGTTTTATCTAAGTATTTTCTCAAACAATGGCTAATCGGTTATTTTTTCCCAAAAAACGTAATTTTGAGGTTTAATGAAACTTTTTGAACTTTCAATTAACTATTTCTAAACAACTTGCTTAATCTTTTTCCATTTTTTAATTTTTTTCTCCATGATTGAAAATTTCAACATAAATTACTTTCTTAAATCACTTTCTTACAACTTTTTTAAGGTAAAAAGTACATTTACAATTATTAGTAACACAACAGAACATTTGACTATTCATAAACTAGAATGACTAGTAATGGCACGCAAAAATAGTTTGATTGTGTTGGTTATATTACATCACAATACAATTATCTTTCGTAAATACACACTAAATACAAAGTAGAATGCCCATTTTTTTCGAGTGAAAAATTTGGCTAGGGTTCATCCCTTGAGACTATAAATTCTACAACTTCTGTCTGACAAAAGGAGAAAAGATTAAAGTTATATCATCCCATCACGCACAATATTGGCAGTGAATCTGAAGAATTTTGAGTGGCTTAGAACGCATAAGTTTGTGTGAGTATATAGGATTTCAATCCACAAAACTGGAAATAAACTTCATCTAACGATTATTATTTATTTTTCAAATACCTGCTACAAAAGTTCTTAAACAGGCTTCTTTTTTTAAACTGATATTTTCTAGACATTGGCTTTTCTTTAGAGAGCGCCTAAATTAATCTAAATTTATCTTCAACTTAACTGCTATGTGTGGAATTTTTTTAAAAACTATTATTTGTAAGAATCTTTTCACAGAACAGGGTTTGTTTCAAATTTCTTCATTTATTATTAATTTCAAATATCGCTCCCATTTAGCCTCAGTCATATTAAATGCATGATATTATTTCAAAAATTTTGTAATTCGTTAAGATGTCAGAGAGAATTATGCTGATCTTGACATTAGTTAGTAATGTTACAGCCAGCACATCTGTCCGCAATGCAGAGTTCCACCTTGTATTAAAAGTGAAGAAAAATAGTGAAATTCTCACATTCTGTAGTTTAATGTTTAGCACATCTGTCTGGAAGGCAATACCGGGTTTTGTGAATAGTATTTACAGCGAAGAAAACTGACGAACTCGAGAAAAGTGTCACAGAATCGTTATTATGAGGCGCAAGTGGATGAATTTTAAATATATTTTTATAATCCTTTTATGAGAATGTATTGCTTATCTCGATCATTAAGTTTTCTCGACTTTCATTGAATTTTCGTATTATTTGCCGTACGTTATCGCAACTTACGATTGATTATTATCAGATATAAAACAGTTATGTGTCAAAGTATAACCTTTTGTTTTATTCCCGACGTTTATATTCATTTCTGCAAACTGAACGAAAACTTTAATCTTCGATCAAAATTACACGCCTCCCAAACTGAAATAATCATTTTCTTTTAAGCAAAGAGTAACCAATTTCTTGGTTCACGATGTCGACCACCACTAATATTGGATAATCCCTGATTTTTCTCCTCAAAAGCGCAGTCATTTCCTCTCGAAATCCTATTTTCATCCAATAAATCCAACCTACTGACAACGTATACTTGTGGAAACCCGATTCAGGTCTCAAAAATTCACGGTCCACCAGTCTTCTTTCTTACCTGTGGGGAAATCGCGAGGATCAATACACATTTGTTTTCTTACCCACTAACTCTTTACTGCCCTTCCAGAGCCTGATTAAGTCTAAAAATTATTCCCTCACGATTAAATCACGGGCGAGGCATCTGTCTACTTTTCAACCGAGAGGAGAATTTATTCTCCATAAACTAATTTTTATGAAGCTGTGTAAGGGGTGATATTCAAAACGAGACATTTGCACATCGCCAGAATAGCATCATTGGACAATACACGGAAGAGAAGACTGGGAGATTTCGGGTTCGATACCGGCCTTGGCTGTCGGTCTCTACAATTGTAATTGTTTTATAATTGTTACGTAGTTTTGTTATTACCGTCTTCGGCTTCCGGAGCATACCTCGCAGTCAATTATATCCTTAATGCAGCTAATATTCTTCCTTTGTCCCATTTGGACATTATAATGTCTCGCAGCTCATTCGTGAGTTCATTAGAGCTGCATGTTCTTTATCTAAAATTTACATCATTTACAAGAACATCACTTTCGTAGAATTGAAACTATTTCATGTGCGTACATTGTCTATGCAGTAAAGAATCTAGTCTAATACAAACCCCATCTAAACATTTTTTTTATGAAGTGAAAGCCTTAAAAGATGAACATCTGTGAAGTTCACTGTTTCCTTTACCCTTAAGTTTATGTATATACTAAGCAATGAACTCACCATTAACCAAATCCGACGAAGTTTTCTACACTAAACTATTTATTACAACACAATTAGACTACATAAATACTGTACTCAATTGATAGCAGGCAGCGGGGAATTATTTATCGCGTGTGTTAATCCCAGTAGTTATATTACGGAAATCCTACCAGAATTCAGCCACGCCACTGCTTGTACATACGCCACACTAACCTTTCTGTCTTCACTTACGATCTTCACTCCAATTGTTTTTCGTTCGCCGCTCGCCTCCATCCGACCTCGCTTCGTAGTGTTTTGCTCTCACTCTCGCACTTGTGCGCTATCCACGGGGATTCCCGTCTAGTAGAAAATCCCCGCTCATTTGCATAAGACGCTTCTTCTTCAAAGGACGATTTATTTAAACCAGGGAGGGGGATTAATTTTGATTCAATACCTCACACATTCTAATACCATAATAATAAACTATTCAATAGTGCTGTCGCTCTAACACTGAAATAAAACGGACTGTTATCTTCACAGTGTGTGATATGAAAATCTCCTTATCGAAAATGCATATTGCTCAAGGGACAGAAAGAGTGACTGCTGTTTTAAAAATTTATTACTCTCGAGCCATCCATTTTTCCCCCCTTAATAGAAAAAAAAACCTTTGTACAGTTGCTTTGTATAATTCCAATACACCACCACAAAAAGTTTTTTTTTTTAAATTTTTTTTGCAAGAATCAACTGATTTTGATTTTCCAAACGATCAAAGATTTCAGATGAAATGTAAAACCTCACACAATTCTGTCTCCTTGTAATTAATGATCTCAGTTACCAAAAAATCGGGGCACATGTGGTTGGAAAAGGTCTCTTCGACGCCAAACATACATGCATATACGGGTTCTTGACAAAAGCAGAGTAACGTATGAACGTGAGTTTTCTTATAAAAACCATGCTCACTTCGCATGCAGGTGCTCTGATTTTCCTGTTTAGCTCACTATTTCCTCAAAGCTCCTTCTTTCGATCTGATCGGGTTCTGACGGTAATCCCAATCATAAAGTTGCAACAGATCTGACTGAATTACAGTTTGGAATCTTTCCCTGCAATGTGTTGTACAAGACAGAGTGTTTTCGCGTGTATATTCAGACCGGGCCAGTGTCTGTACGAACTATTCGTGTGGAAAGATTTCAATAAATGAGACACATTTGAAGTAGTGCATATAGATATACATAGATGAGAGCTTTTAGATATAAAAATGATTTCACATTAACCAACATTACTACTCAAAATGTGTAACTATTATATTCCTGGCGCAAGAACTACCCATTGCAAGAATTTGAAGAAATCCCCTCGTACGCAGAACATAACCAGGAGAAAAAGAAGTCTTCGTCGTAAACCTTCCTTGTAAAACGTTCATCAGACAGCATTATGACAAACATTCTCTGCTGCACTTTCTCATTCACTTGAGAAACAATCATCAAACTAGGTCGGAAGCTGAGATCCCTAGCTTTCATGACAGGCGTTCATAACGATCACACGTGTGATCCATGCTATCGATATTCGAGAACAATCGCATTATATTATGCAGAATTCCCTGAGAAAATGAGATTAGGCGTTATCTCATTAGGTATTGTAAAATCTCAACTTTATTTCTCCAGTATTTAGTGTACGGTAATTTTTTATTAATGGAATTAGTTCAGGCTGATATATGTGTAAAGTACCATTCATCTCGTAAAGTACCTCCCCCCCCCCCCAAACCCCATCTATAGATTATGGAGAATTTTGAAAACTTTCAATAATGCATCAAATCACATATTTATTGTGACATAAATCATTAAATAGATATCGAGTAATTAATGTTGTTCATTATTCAAGAATCGGAATAATACCTCATTACTTTAAGTAGCAACATCCTAGCGTTTATCAAAGAATGCTATCACGACATGGCAACAGTTACGTCATTTGCCGTCTTCCAAACTGCTAGAATATTTACCTTTCGTCTCCTCAACTTGAAACCCCATTGTAAACTACGAACTTAAGGGATTTTTTTCCTTCCATCGTGTCAAGCACAAACGTCCCGGAGACATTCGTCCGTCCATCACACCACGATTTTTGTCGAGTACTCTAATATGGGAGTACTAAATTTGTGGACCGTCACTACTCTCCATGAGGAGATCGCATAGGAACATCCATGTCTTAGAATTCGATCCCGAGCCCATTTTGAGGAGGCTCGCGAGACTAACTGCTATATAATACAGGCGGTCCAAAATAATGGATTGATCACGCTATTCTGAAAAAAAATTTCAGGTAGTCTCTTCTAACGTAACTACCGCGGGTTTTTAACGCAGGATTACTTATCGTTTCTTACCTCTTTTGTATGTATATACGTACGTATGCATTATATATATATATATATATATATATATATATATATATATATATATATATATATATATATATGTCACAATTTTGACACATTTTGGTACTTTTCTGTTTAACTGTTTACTGCTTGCCCAAGCGATACAGACTTGGGTTTGGCGCGCTGCCAAAATTATAACTCGCGTCGCAGGACATCTGAAATTTTGCTTTACCGTTATGGAGGAAAGTAATCCTACGTTGAAAAAAGAAACAAAAGATTTCACTCTCAGCCGACAGGTGGCTTCATGGAAATTTTAAACAGGCCTGTCATTTTCCTCTTGTACTAGATGGATACGCAATAAAACCTAATTTAAAAAAGGATATATATATATATATATATATATATATATATATATATATATATATATATATATATATATATATATATATATATATAACAGTTCCGTAACTGACTGACATACAACGCACAGTCCACCCCGCTGGACCTAAAAGAAAACTGAAATCATGCATGGCGATTTTCTTATAGTGCAGGGGTGCACTAAAGAAAATTTTTGAAAATTCTTCTTAAATTTTTTTAATTAAATTTTTAAGGTGTTTTTGTAACTTCTTTTAAGTTTGCATGTAAAATAATAAGCTGAGGGTTATAAAATTTATATCACGAAGAAGATCATAAAAATTCCTTTAAAATGAAATATTTTTCGAATCTTTACCTTCATTTTCTGATTTTTGGTAAATTTTTAAAGATTAATTTTTAGAATTTAATTTATTAAATGCTGTTCACGTGACTTCTTTTTCTGGTACTTTAAATAAATTTATCGTCACGTGCGTAACAACGTAATAGAGAAAAAAAAATTTTTTTTCTTGCTAATGCGGCAGACGATTGGACATTATCCAAAAAAATATTAAAATACAGTAAACGATATGTTCTTCGAACTGTACTATATTAACTGTACTATATTAACTGTACGATATTCTTTAGTATGTCCTATTAGATTTAATTTGAATATTTTCTTCTACATTATTTTGTATATAAAAATATCCATCACGATTTTTTTTATAAATATATAATTTTTTTACATATATTGTATACATTGATCGTCGTATTTATTATAAATATATATCTTATATATATATTTCTTCTGTCCGTGTGTATGTAACTGAACTCCTCCTAAACGACTGGACTGATTTTTATGAAATTTTGTGTGTGCGATTAAGTTGATTCGTGAATGGTTTAGATTCACAATTTGATCCGATAGAAAATGTTTTTATATTTTTAATTAATTAATAAAAATCCAACAATTTATAAGGGGGTGCGTCCGGTAAATGGAAACTGTTACAGTTTGTGGATTCACCCCTCTGGATAATGGCGTCCACGTTAGGTTTAGTTAGTAAACAGCGAGCGAAAATATAAAAATAAAGAAAATCAAAAAGTTTCAAGTCATATATTAAACCAGAATAATAAATGAAAATAATAATCTTTGATGTCAGATTTTATACTCTAAAATAAATCAGATCCAACTGCATATTGATATTCTCGACACGCGATGGAAAATTCGAATCAACCACGCTAAGTGACACGAGATCTTTTTTAATCGCTACTGCAGTCCCCCTCGCCTATATCTTTGTGCCTATTGAAGAGCTAAAGACTAAGATTCTATCCTGCTAACTTATTTCTGACTAAAAACTCCTCTGACATTTATAATCACCAGCCCACAACAACTTTCCAATAGCGAATATGTTTCACTTTACTCAGTAGAACGCCGTGTAATCGTGGCGCATTCGGAAGGACGCCCATTCGCAAAGTACCTTGCTCTCGACCAGTGTTCGAATCCAGAGTTGTGTAACTTTTGCTAGACCTGTTATTTCAGTTTTTTTTAAGGCTTTTTTATTTCAGCTTTTATTTTATTATTTTTTTAATTATTATATTATTTTATTTCATTATTTTTTAAATTTAATTTTAATTTTATTTTTATGATTTTTTAAAATTATTATTTTTATTTATTTTTATTTTTTTCAGCTTTTTTATGATGAAATACCGAATATAGCTGAAATCTGAGGAGTTTATTATCCATTTATACATTTTTAATTGGGTTTTCATATTATTAATATGTATAACATTTCGTATGCTTTTTTTCTATATTATTTATACTGCGTTTAGTTTTTTAATGGATTTTTATAGGTTTATTATAAATTTATATATTTTATGTTTTACTTTTCAGAATTTTTTGCTCCAATGATAAAGGGTAAATCTTTTCTATGTTACTTATACTGTGTTTAGTTTTTAAATTGATTTTGGTTAACAAATATTCTTAAAATTCCGGGCATCGCCGGGTACTTCAGCTAGAATTACAACGTTTGAACAGGACAATGTCTGTCGGGTCCGCTAGTATATATATATATTTATTTATTTATTTTGGCATTAATTGCATACATTGACTGTTGTATTTAATTTGAATGTACTCCTTAGCGAAGTGCGGGTTTTCTGCTAGTATATATATATATATATATATATATATATATATATATATATATATATTTATCACTTAGTGACCCACGACCTGAATATTTTAAAAAATGTTCAAATCTTCTTCAACGCATTATTCTATAAATAGCAAGGTGGCGTGAGTCTATCTGACTGATAACTACGTCCATGGTTCGATTTTTGAAAGCTATTCAGACAGCATTTTGTCGTAATTTGGAAAAACCGCTTCATGATCAAAATATATCAGGGATATCGATCCAATAAAAAGACGTGGACGGGAGAAAATTCTCTTAGTCGAAAATTGTTTGTATCAGCCCTATTACGATTTGTTCATAAAATATTGAAGTATGCTACCAGCCATTATCCTCTGTATACCTATTACATTTCGGAGATGGTGGCGAAATGGAATTAAATTATGACCAGTGAAGGCTAAAGGTAAATCGACCTCCGTCTGCTTATTTTTCAAGTGGAATCGTCAAGTGTCATCTACATGCTTTCTTATAACTTCTGAAATTTTTTAAAATTATTTTCTTTCTTAATCCTCTTGATGGAATATTTTGAAGAAAAAAAGTTTAAGCTCATTGAAAATTACCGTTTGAAAAAATTTCTACAAAAGCTTAGAGCAGAAGCTATTCCACTGCCATAATATTCGAGAATGGCTAATAAAGACTACTATTCCTCATGTAAATAAATCAACCTTTTCATGCAATATTTGTTATGCAAATGATTGTAACTGATCAACTGTCACGCCTTCGCCTCATTGGTCTGTGCGTGCTGTTTAAACAAAATTGATGAATCAGTGTTTGACAATTGATTAATATGTCTCTGCTTACTACTTTTGAGGAGAGATTGCTAATTGGAAATTACAGCACAAAAAAAGTTAGTTCTTTTCATTACTTAGTTTAGTAAATTTATTATTTACCATAGTGCGTTCAAGCTACCGTAAAGTGGCGTGGGGCAGACTGTTAATGTCCGAATACATAAATTTCTCGATTCCACTGTACAAAGCATACTTGTCATGAAACATTCATTCCGCTATATTTGTACAAAATTACCAAGCTTAAAGATAGGTGGCTTGATTATCACATTTGGTGCGGATTCTTAAATCACCGTAATAATCGTCTTTGTTCTGTGGAAAAAAGTAGTGACCTTAGTGTAGTTCTTCGAGTTAAATCCGGAATGAGAAATGAATTCTCAAAAATTTAATAAAAGAGGTCGCAGTTTAAAGGGTAACTTTTCGAAACGAAACGGAAAAACAGCATAAGAATCCTTGAACCTTAAACTTTCTTTAAGGGAAACAATTTAATAAAAGCATGTTGACAATTTATGGTAAATTAGCATTTGTAAAGATAACACAGTTGGATAAAACGCAGGAGAAAAGTTTTGTTTAAAATTTTTACTCTAATTTGACTTCCAATTGCTCGTAATAGACAGGTTATTGCAGGTTGCGAATTAGGGTTTGCCCTCTGTTTGGGAAGAACTTGTTTTTAAAGATGAATCTTATTATATATACGTATTTTAGTAATCAGAAAATTTTATCTATCTATCAGAAAAAAGCCAGCAGTAATTTTGCACATCTGGTCTTTGTACCCTTTGCATAATGATGCGTATATATATATAAGACTTGAAAGCAACTCATAAAATACTAAATTTGCGAATATTGTAGCAAAGAAATAAGAAACTTTCCATCGCACCAGTGGTCATATACAGACAATTTTAATCTCGTCATGTAATCATACGAATATGATTATTATTTAATTAAAGCCTTTGGTGCTGCGAAATTTTAAAATTAAAGTAGCAAACAAAGGCAGCAGGTAATACTTTTTCAAGATGTAAAAGTTGTTCATTACCATACTTGTTTGTTAACAACCAACCCAAAAGTAATTTAAAGGAAAAAATATCCAAGCTGAATATAAGAGGTCCAGCATCATGTCTGTTTCGTAAACGGGTCTTCGATCTTTTGAATGTCGGAACCACAGCCCTAAAATCACACACTGTGCCTAAAACCGTAATGCCACGAAAATAAACACACACCAGAGCATCTAATAGGCTTTAGAGAAGAAATCAGATTTGGCGAGTAGCTCTCATTTTACGCTCACAGATATTTCGTCAATAAAATAATGCCTATCGAAATTAATTACCGCACAAGCCTTCACGCGTGCTCGACACACTCCCCTCGCGACGTGGAAAGAAACGTGCACGTCTTCCCCCTGGACGCACGAGACTTGGATCCCCACCGTGTCCGCCGGCGCGTTCGCGAACACTGACGAGATCTGTTGGCCCGTACTGTATTCACGATGTCTTGATCGCCATTAATAAGAATCCATTTCTTTTCATTCTCTCAACTCAACTCTATTGCAGCGCCATCTGTTGATATTTCTGAAAAATCAACAAAACAGGGAAAACTGAATCGGGTAACCTCATTCTTCTTTTCTCCCTCTCCACGCAGCGCGAGGTTTGAAAATTTTAAAATCAGCTGTTTTTAAAAGCCGCGAGATGGGAAAGCGGCGCGCGGCGGGGGCATGAACAGCTGCAAGCGGTGCAGGCTGCTGACTTCGCGATTTTCGGTGGCGATCAATCGCTTGGCGGGATCATGATCTACAGTCTACAACGATACTCCATGAAAACGTTTCGGGAGAGGAATATGCTAAGTAATGCTCCCCTTCGGTTAGATTGTGTTTCTCAGGTGGATTAGTTCTTGGATAATTATCGGAAAGAAAAATTCAAAGCAGTACGTCCAAAAACTGCATTTGACTTCGCGGAGCAGATTTGGGGAAATATTTAGAATTTTCAAATTGGTACAGAAATGTTACAGTACATGAACATTTGCTATGAACAAGAACACATTTTACTCGAATAATGAGTGGATTTTTTGTAATTTCATAGATATTCTATGAAATTACTAAAATTTTTATTTAAATGTGACTGACTGTAAAAGATGTCATATCGTTCATTTGTTTTTAGCTAACTTGCATAGTTATTCGTTACCCATTTTCTTAACTTTGACACCTAATGAATGTGACTGAAGTGATTGTTACTCGCATTTCTGAAATAATTTTTAATAAATAACTTAATTTCGTTTATCTGTCAGATATTTATAAAAAGTATATAGACTATTATGCGGAACAGCCGGTTACCAGCATAACAGCTGTTTGATTTAAAATAACAGTTTCCAGCGTATTTTATCTTTTTTTTTTCTTATCTGAATAAATATTATTTTACAGGGAAAAAAAGTCCTAAGTGAATTCTCCTCTTTGTGTTTTAGCACACTTTTACTTGGTCGATACATTTTGATAATTTTTTTTCCGTCGAAAAGAGAAACACAGTTTAGAAACATGTCTATTTAAAAAATGAGGCTTCGGGTCTTTTCTTTTTATGAATTTAAGTATAGGGAGAAACTTAGTATTTAGATTCGAATTAACGTAATAAGGTTACTGAAATTTCAGCTCAATTTAATAACTAATCATTCCGACAAACACAAGAACTTTAACACCACGTCGTGAAAGCAACTCGAGCAAGACTAAAGAATCACTGAACTGCAAATTTCCAGGACAATCGCCGAAGAGACATTATAGAAAGTCTCATTACACCAGGACTAAAGGATTTTATTTCACTGCTATGAAATTTTGCGACAGGGGTGTCAAACTCAAAGGCTACCTTTTGGGCCAAACAAACAAGGTTTAACTATAGGTGGGCAGCAAAAAAAATCAATAATAATAGAAACGTAAGTTTATTTACCTAATTACACAGTATATTCAACATAAATATATGCATTTTGTTTAATAATAGCAAAAAAGAGTATCATTAAAAAAACATTTAGCGAATTCTTCCTATCTTATTATAATTCTGCGCTGGTTATTTTATTATATATTATTGTGTGCCAATATATTGGCCGGGGCGCATGCGGCCCGCGGGCCGAGAATTTGACACCCCTGTTTTACGAGATTAATAATTTCAATTTTAAATACTTAAAGACTAATAAATATAGAAGATATGGGATTCAAATTTTTCAACAATTAAGATTTTGTTCTATGAGTATTTCAAGGCGTATTGGCGCTATTTTATACAGGTAGACGATTTACAGCCCAATAACAGTGCTGCGCAAGCTTTTTTTCGATCGCGACCCACTTTCTTTAAATAAAAAGTCATTGGACCCTCCCCTCCCCAACAAAAATTTTTGGTAGGAATAAAATTTTAAAAAAGAAGGAAAATGTTAACAAAAAAATTTCAGGTAATCTCTTCTAACGAAACTACCGCGGGTTATTAACGTAGGATTACTTATCGTTGCTTAACTCTTTTGTATGTATATATGTATGTATTTGTTGACGCATTTTGGTACTTTTCTGTTTAACTGTTTACTGCTTGTCCAAGCGATACAGACTGGGGTTGGCGCGCTGCCAAAATTATAACTCGCGCGATACGGACGGGCGGTTTTAGCGCCTGAAATTTTGCTTTCTGGAGGACCGTTATGGAGGAATGTAATTCTACGTTAAAAAAGAAAAATATATGAGCAAATTTTGACAAACTATTTTTAAAATCCTGTTTTGAAAACCCAAACTTACACAGATAGGTACATATAGAAGAAATGTAAGTACAGCCTTTTACAAAAGAAGTTTTTATTGTAAGACTGTTTGACAATATTTAACAATATGATTAACAATATGATATTTAACAATATGACAATATTTAACATTATGAACACATATTTTCTAACATATAAAAAATATAATTAAAAATATTGAATATCTATGTTGTAGAAAATTTAAAGTACTATATTTTTAATTAAATAATTCAATCTATATATTTAAGTTGCTAAGCCGACATTTTGGGCAGTCCGTGAGAGAAAACTACTGCATCAATTTACTTCATTAAGGTCTTAAAAGAAAGATTGTAATCTGTAGATTTGTCAAATTTGGTTTTTGTAACCACAATTTCTTTTAATTAGCGGTTACAATTAAAAATTTATTTCTGCGCATTCTCAGTGGCGTGTTTTAATGATAAACACGTTTATTCTGAGGAGTCTCTCTAAATCTCGCTCTCTCTCTGCCATTTATATTTTTATAATAATTAATGTTTGTGAAATATAAGATTAAAACTGATGGAAATTGTTTATTTCGCGCTTTTTAATTAGCGAAAATTTACAATTAAAAATAAATTGCTTTTTGCGCATGACCAGTGACATTGTTAAATCTGGCTTTAAATACCGTTTAAACACATTAACTTGTTTCTGCGCATTATTATGATTTTCATTATTTGACAATTATGTGTTGAGTATAATTTGTGTATTAGTGCATTTATTTACTATCTAGCCGTCATGTTTTGACGGGTACCAACTAGTCTATATACAGTGGCTCCCAAAAGTGTTTCAAAATATTTCATGCAGTTTTGTTAAGAATAGATTATAGATCTTATTATTAAATACCCATTCTGAAATATTCATCGTAATCAATGGATAGACCCCTATTTCATTGAAAATCGTAAGTGTACGAACACTTCTGGGAGCCACTGTACATAAAACAGTTCCGTAACTGACTGATTACGCACTGATATACAACGCACAGACCAAACCGCTGGACCTAAAGGGCTGAAATTTTGTATGGCGATTCTTCTTATAGTGTAGGGGTGCACTAAGAAAGATTTTTCAAAAATTCTTCATACATTTTTAAAAATTAAATTTTTAAGATGTTTTAGTAACATTTTTAAAGTTTGAATTTAAAATAATAATTTTAGGGTTATAAAATTTATATCACAAGAAAGATCATAAAAATTCCTTTAAAATGAAATCTTTTTCGAATCTTTACCTCCATTTTCCGATTTTTGGTGAATTTCTAAAGATTCATTTTTAGAATTTATTTATTGCATGCTGATCACGTGATTTCGTTTTCTGGTACTTTAAATAAATTTATCGTCACGTCATAACAACGAAATAGACAAAAAATATTTTTCTTTTCGTGTGGCAGACGATTGGACATTATCTAAAAAAATATTAAAATACAGTAAAAATATGCTCCTAAAACTGCACTATATTAA
Organism: Dolomedes plantarius; assembly: GCA_907164885.2. Classification (NCBI taxonomy): domain Eukaryota; kingdom Metazoa; phylum Arthropoda; class Arachnida; order Araneae; family Dolomedidae; genus Dolomedes; species Dolomedes plantarius. The sequence continues at coordinate 191,726,762 of OU015491.1, read as the reverse complement.
GTGTACTATGTTCTTTAGTATGGCCTATTAGATTTAATTTGAATATTTTCTTCCACATTATTTTGTCTATAAAATATCCCTTACGATTTTTTTTATAAATGTATTTTTTTACATCAATTGTATACATTGATCGTCGTATTTATTATATATATATATATATATATATATATATATATATATATATATATATATATATATATATTGGCATTGCATACACTGACCGTGTATTTAATTTGAATGTACTCCGTAGCGAAGTGCGGGTTTTCAGCTAGTATGATATAAATTCACTCCAGACTATCCGCGAGCTCTCCCATTTTTTTAGCGATTCCCCTGTGGGTCGCGACCTTCAGTTTGCACACCACTGCCTTCAACAACAGCGTACCGAAAGGGGGAGTTTGCGGAACTTGCACAGTTACGCGAGCGAAGGTGTGTTTCCATAAAATTCAACAAAAATTTGCTTAAGAAAAATGGTATTTTGCATTTTCAAAGTAATGTATAGTACGGGAAGTGTTTCCTTCCAATAAATACACGCGATTTCCCATAGTGTTCTGGATGATGCTATGTGTTGTTGTCCACATAAACGCATCATGTCTGCACTACTAGAATAAATAACTGAGTACTTTCCAAATCTGATGAACAAGATAATTTTATTCGGTACAAAATCAATTGAAATTTAAATAATAGCCAACTGAAACTATCAAAGAATTTCGGAAACAATTGTCCAGTGCAATACATTTGACGAATTCCTGGTGCGTCAAAAGCAGGGTTGTCAGAAGTTGAAAGCAAAGAAAACTTTTCGGAGAAAAAAAGAGAACAAAAAGTGGACGGTGTATGGAAATATGCGAATAGAATATTTATTCACGCACATATAGTATGGGGGGGAAAAGTACGTTTTTATTTAAATATAGTTCCCTTTCTCAAATAAAGCAGAACATTTATTAATAAACACAAAATAATAACTTTAAATTCATAATCTAATAGCTGATAGCAATAATTATATAATTTTAAAAAAGATAAGGTTTCCTCTGTCAAGGGTCTCACAGTCTCAAATTATTTTAACTAAAATATTCTGATAAAAATTTGTCATCACTTTTTATTTCATTATTAAATTACTTACATGTTATATTTTTATATTTATATATTACTGATAATATTGATTTACCACTTTCTGTATTGAGACGATTTCTTTCCTTTGTTCGCTGTGGCCCAATCATCGAAAATAATCTTTCTAAATTTCCACTATGTCCTGGTATTGAAAAATAACACTGACAAATTTTGCGGTATAGAAAAAAATATCGGACCTAAAGTAACAGCGGAAAACAGAAAAAAAAAAAAAAAAAAAAGGATATAAAAAAAAAAGATCAGAATAAAAAATAATAAGAGTGAACAAAAAGATCAGGGATAAAAGAGGACGTGGTCTCTCTTAAAGAGATATTCGGGCAACCCTAATCAAAAGGGGTTCTTGGAGTTTTGTTACTGGTTGCAGGAACGTATTTATGGGACTCTGGCTCGAGAAAAACAAAGCATATGGGAATTAAGTTATTTTGCAGTTACCGAAATTTTCACATGATGCTGAAACTCCAAGAAACAGCAGCATTCTTCACATTAATAGTCATTTTATCAATTTTTTTTACACATTTGTAACAATTAAAAATGTAGTTCTGGTCCTTTTCTTTATGTTTCATTCGTTACATATCTGATACAAGAATAAATTATTTCTCTAAAACAAATTTTGTTTCAATTTCATTTCTTACTAGTAATGAGTATTGTCCGCCAAACAAAAGGCCGGAATATGTACGTGTGTGCATTTGTGTGTGTGTGTGGGGGGGGCGGTTTACGCTATTATTGGAAAATAATTGTCTGTAGGTACTGAGACCAAATAAATTATGAAACCACATCCGTAAGATATATATGTATTGTTAGCGTGCGGGGTGGAAGAGGTAGCCAACTAACTGAAATTTAATCTCTCTAAGACATCTCGTAAAACTTCAAGTATAAGGAAGGCAGGTGCGATTTTTGTGCCCATCGCGAAACGCCGACTATCCAGCCAAATAGCTGTAATAAACTGATTTTAAATACATTCCAGTTTAAAATTAGGGCATTATTTTTTAATCCATGTTAGACGTTACTCTATTTTAGACCGAAAAATTTTTCTGTTCTGAAAATTAGAATGCGCTAGTGCAGAGGTTCCCAAAGTGTGTGCCATGCCGTGGCATACGTCACACGGCTAATAACAATGAAGGCCTTTACACAAACTGTAATTTTTTTTATATTCATTTTTTACCTCTACCACTTCATATTTATACTATTAAGTGAAAAGTAATCTAGTTAGAAATATAATTTAAATTTTTCTATACTGTACAGTGGTTGGTTCATAATAAGGGCGCCGCCGGAAATGATTTGTAGATCAAGGGAGCCGAGGGTCTAAAAAATTTGAGAACCCATGCGCGACTCCAAAGAAAGAACATTTTTAGGAAAGGAGAACTGCCGCACGCGGACAGATACCCAAAATGATTGAGAAATCTGGTCACGTATGCCTGAAATTAGAAGATTCTACCTCAAACAATCTGCTCGAAAATTATTTTCCAAACAAATCTTTTGATGACTGTCTGACGGCTGTAGGGTCTAATTGGTCCATTTCCAGGATTCTTAGGGAGAATATATATCCCGAAAAATATTTGTCACAGTTGCAACAGTTTCGAATTCTTTTTGTAAAGGTAACTAGTTAATAACAATTAAGCAATAACAAAAGAAAGTAAATCGTAATATTGAAATTAAATAATTAAAATTTTATAAAATGAAACACTTTTTTTATTTCTGTTAAAATGTGCTACTTTAAAAGCGTTAAGTATGTGTTCTTAAAAAAAGTATGAGGTATATATTTTTTATTATTATTAAAAATCGACTTTAGTAAAATTCGTAATATTTATAGTGGGAGTAGTGTTGATTAATGCGTTACTTGTCTCTTATTGCCAAAAATTATTATTCCTATATCCAATTACGCTTAGGACAGGACCACCAAACTGGGCTCATGTTTGGCGAATGATGGGAACGCTTGAATTTTCTGCGGGCGCTCCAGAGTGAGCCAACGCTCACGCTTGCAGGATTTTAAAAAACCGGGCTGCGAGAAGTTTTGCGTGATCGACAGCTCTGGGGGCCTGCCCTCTGGTTCCCCCGTTCACTCAACCCACCATTCGCGGCAGACAACACGACCTGATACAAAAATTCGCTTCGCTCGGCAGTTTCTCCCGGCGCATTCGCGAGCGGGCTACCAACCACTCTCCGGGCGTCCGGATGGAGTTCTTGCTGCGAGGAATGCTGAGTCAGCCATCGTGTGCGTGTGTATGCAGGCTAACATCCTCTTAGGCGAGGAGGAAGCAGCTGTAGTTAGCCGAGATGCAGTTAGCTGCCCCCAGACCAGAGAGCAGAAAATCGATAGCATAAATCCCTACTGAGGGCGAGTCCGACAGAGTACACATATATGTACCTCTCTGTCTGCATCCTGTGTGCGCATCCAATGCATTCAGCTGCATGCAAATCATCCGGTTGTACAGGCACTGCGGTTACTGATAGATGTTGCAGATCAACAAAACTTTAAAGTGAACTAAAAGCATTTACAGCTTTCTTCTACTTTTCAAGTCAGATCTCAACAGCTTGAGGATGGAGAACCTTTGAAGAGGTGGGAGAAAGAGCAGGCAGACAGGATAAAAATAGGACATGCTTTTTTTCAACGCCTATCCTTAAAAAAAGGGGGAAAGAAAAACGATTTTCAGAGCTATATTTAATAGAAGGGGATAAAAACTGCATTTAGTTTTGCAACAATTAAAATTTGTATCCTGTTGAAGGGTGTATACCAAGTAACAAATTCGCAGATTATAGTGCATGTGTGGAAGGGGGCAAGGAAGTCACCGTCTGTTGTCTGTGGAGGGAAAAAAAAGAGGTATCCTTTGTCTCCTTAAAATATAGTGCTAACTACTCTTAGATGGTCGTTGTATGCGCTACTTGCGCATCAAGACGAATTAATACTCGTTTGATTCGGAATGCGCCAGACCTTCGGTTTTGTTACCCTGTATTGTTTGGTCACGGAGATTCCACGTGTTTGTCCCGAGTTCGAAACCGGTTCACGAATTCGTTTGGATCTTAGATTAAGCAACCATATCGGCTCAGACGACTATTTTTTTTTTAATTCGAGAAAAAAATCATCGGAGCATACACGACAAATTTTCACTGTATGACGAGCCAGTTCATATTCTATAGCTGCAATCTGCAATTAGTATGTTGCGGAAAGTCAACATCGGTCACGCTTTATGAAAACTGTCATATTGTTTCTGAAAGACTGACTATTAGTATCTTTTGGCTGTTTTAAGCCTTTGTCTCATTTTCTACTTTAAAATGATAGTAGGTTACAGACAATGTAAGTATTGAAGGATGACAAATGATAAATCCTTCTAACGTTATGGATGTGAAAAATAAGTGTGTGTTGAATCCTTTTAGCCCATAAAATGAATGCAAAAGTTAAGAACGATAAAAAACTGATTTAGAAAATGTGTAATTCTTTAAACTGACAGTTCTTATCTTCTTATGAAATATTTAGTGTTTTTCCCACTTTCTGCAGGAGGATAGTGTAAGATTCTCCGGCCTCTTGATCTTTATAGGAGCATAGGTTGGGCCTCATTAACTTGACAATCTGAGATCTAAGATGTCCAGCTAGAATCTTTTACCCAGGCCCCTCGGCGGCTCAACTTACAGAAAGCGAAACTTTACTAGTTACACTGTTCTGATAGTAATGATTATGAACAGGAGTGCGGTAAAGCAGTGTTGTTGGGAGGTCATGAAAAAAGTCGCGGATAGTTTGAAGTAAATTTATGTAATATTTGAACCATTTATTTTTTTAAATGATTTAAATTTTCTAAAATAACATATTTTTTAATTTTTAATTTATATTTTTTTATATGTTAAAAATTGATGTGACAATGTTAAATAAGGCGTCAAGCAGTTTCACCACAAACAAGGGCAGACGGTACGCAAGACTTTCTTTATTGTTATTATGTATAGTAAATATATACACAAAATGTACAGTTTCCCTCTTTTTTCTATTTTTTAGGGGTAAAATTTTCATATATATATATATTTTAATTGTGTTTGTACTAAAAATTTTTTCTTGGGCGTCGAGCTTTTTTTTTTTTTTTTTTTGTTTGTTTGTTTGTTTAAAGTGGGTCGCGATCGAAAAATGTTTGCTCACCACTGATTTACTGTATGCAGAAACGATATGTTGGGAAAAGTGAAACGATTTTTACAGGCAGAATTTGAATTTATTTACACACGCTGTGAAATTATTTCCAAAGCTATGTTGCTTCACTCTTTATTAAAGTCTCGTTACTTTCCATCTGGAAAACAATAGTATTTAAAAACGCACTACTTTCGAATGGTTCTGTTGAAGTTTGGTTACGTTTGGGAGTCTTAAACCCCAATCTGCGTTCAACAAACTTCATGGTTGTATTTTGCCGAATACGTTAAAAGAATCAAAACCGAATTAATTTTCAAAAGTAATACTGTAGTTTCGAGATAAAACTTTTGCTGTCCGTCTGGGTGGTAAACTGGTTGAAAAAAACTGTTCCTCTCATACTCATGACCGAATGTTATCAGAGGAATATTTTTTAACAAGCTGTTACGTAGTAAATTCAATTGTACTATTTATATGAAACGCATATCGGACGTACCGTATAAAACAACATAAAGTACCGGTAGCACAGAACTTCTTATTCTAACAGTTACAGTAAAACCTCGTTTATCCGGACTAACTGGGACCATAGGCAATCTGAACAATCGAAAATCTGGATAATCCGGGGAATATGGGTAATAAGCAAAACAAAATCCTTAACTAAGCAGAATTACCGTTTATTACAATAAAAACCTATGTTTTATAACAAAATTACATAGTATTGTTTACAAGACATTAAAAAAATTAATAAAAAACTTTTCTGAGTCAATCCACGTCAACGCCCTGTGATACTCTAGTAAAGCTTTCTTAAACTCAACTAAAAGCATTTCATTACCATGATTTATTGTACAATCTATGCAGGAACTATACATTGAATCTAACTAAAAAGCGAATATTTGGCATACGTTCTTGCTGTCATAGTTAAAAATTATTATCCACTATGAACATTATATTTTTTAAAAAGTCTACAAATCTGATCCGTATCAACTAGGGCTGGATAAACGAGGTTTTGCTGTACTTTCTTGTAAGAAAATTCCTATTTTTCCCTCCGAAGGTGGCGTGTGATGATTTGCGTGTGGCTTGGTCATGGTAGACCCTTCGATCCACATCTTCCCTCCCAGCTATAATGAAGCGCATGTATATTGGAGCCCCCTCCTCTATCACGGTGGAAAGGATCTCAGTGTGTGCCTTCGCTGAGTCAGCTCTCTCTCCGAGATCTCGCATCCTCCCTGTACACACAAATAAAGGGAAGCGGACGAGGCAGTTGTACCCTTACATTGCAGCTTAGGGAGCAAAGCTACCAGGCCGCAGATTTATACGGGGCGAGTGATTTTGAATGCGTTTAGCGTACATCAGCGCCTACGCTGGGGAGAAGGTGGAGAGCTCGAAATGATGAGAAAAGCTGGAAGGAAAATCAGCCCCCGACGGATGAATTGATGGAAGGAGAGCAGAACCCCTTCACGGAAAGACTATAAACACAGTCAGAGGCAGCCATCAGAGGTCCTGCTGCGCCAGAATAGTCTCCCCTCTCATTCGGCCCAGCACGCTATTACAAGTGAACTTTGCGAGTAAATAACTTTTAAACTTTGACAGAAAAATGTGTCTCTATGCATTTTCAGTTTATAGTTAGTTAAGTTAAAGAAGCGGAAAAAATTTGTCATAAATAAAGTAAACTTTATTATACTATCCATTTTGAGTTTAACATCACTCTTCTGAGTTGGATTTATAAAGATTATATCGTGGGGTTACAAGTGAAACACATTAAGTCAAAATTATCGATTTTTGGATTTTCAGCTTTTCCTGTCCAAGAAAAGGAAATGTTTCTACTGATGATACCCACTAAGTCATACCGTTATTTATTTCCTTTTCTTTCAAAGTTTTGTAATCACATTAAGTACTCTAGCCTTGTAGTTTGTATACGTGAAACACACTAACCATCCTGAGGACAATAATATAAAATAAGCATATGAGAGTCAAGACTGGTTCGTAGTTAGCAAAAAACGTCAGTGCTATAACTTAATTTGATTTAATAATGTTAGTACCAAAGAAGTTAAAAGAAAAAAATCTTTGATCAGCGTTTTCTCAAAATTATCTTTTTAGACTTAGTGTGTTTCACCTGTAACCCCATGATATGTTTTTAGCAAAATTTTTATTCAACGAACACAGATTTTTTTTCAAAGTTATAGCTTCTAAAGCAAACGTAATTGATTAAAATTATCTTTCTTTGCAAACGAGTTGGTTTTTCTTGCACCGTTTTAGAAATCTTATTTATAAGACAAAATATAAGAAAAATTATGAAAATTCGTAAAGGTGAATGCATAATTTTTTTTTTAGGAAAACTACTGATCCGATTTTTTATCTTTCGTTTATGTGTATAATAACAGTGAACATTTTTTAAAACTGCTATGCATGAATATTGGGCATAAAATCCAGTTGAGTCTTACTGAACTGCCAAACATAACATTATACTTACTATCACACATCAAAATTTGTATCAAAGTGTGATGATAATCATAGAATTAAAACTGAGTTAAATATTCAAGTTTGGAAATGACTATCTATGTGGTTGATAATAGTACCTGTACTTTCCATATTTTAATACGGATTATATGGGCCTTTATTTTAAAAGCGATGAAGAATTTTACTCTTTATAATTGCTATGCACAAGTTGAATACATAAATTGGGTCCACATTACTCTGTCCATAAAACCCTAAAATGCTGCATAAAAACGCTAAGCTTTTTAAAGGGACTGGTGCGTCTGCAAACCAAGCTAGAGAAAGAAAGTGAGAAATCCTGACCAGAATTCAATAGGATGAGGTGCGAAGATACAACGGTCCATTGTGATTTAGAATATTCTGTGGAATAAATTACTAGAAAAATTTCCATTTATAAGCACGTCCATGCAGACGTGGTCAACACTCTGGGTAGTTAATCTCAGTCTATGTTACGTAAGACGTTTCCTCTCTCCCCAAACAGGACATTTTCTCCTTGAATCGTACACCAAGCTATTATGGAAGGTTAGGGACAGAATGGTTAACGTGCGGAGGAGCCATTCAGACGATCTTGAGACTAAAACAAAAATATGTCTTTTTAATGGTAAACTTCAAGTTCCGATATTAAAAAAAAAAACTAAGTAAACTTATGGACTGCAAAAGATGTCTTTCTGGAAAATGCTCCCTTCATAATCGCATTTACTTTGAAATAGATTGCTCTATCAGTTTTGCTGTTTTATTACATTTGAGAATTCTGTTTTATTTTTATCTGCGATAATTTGTTTTAAGCATTCTTTATATTGTAATGTGATGCATTCGCTATAGAGACAATACAAGACATAGGTCAAGTTTTTTCGTCTCCTTTAAATCGAACTGCAGGAGAATAATATTCAGAGAGTTCGTGTGGATATTCTGCAATTTCGCACCAGTTTTCTCTTAGCCTCAATTAATCATCGTTTTCTCCGAAATAATGCAAATGCTTTAAAACCATCTAAAGTTTGAACTAAATTCATTTGGAAGAGATCGTGATTATGTACCTGGGAATTATAAATATTTCCTGAGACACTGATAAAAATGCCTCAACTGTAATTTTCTAGCCAATGCTAACCACGAAAAGTTTTCCTCAAAGCATTTGTATGATTATCCGTTTTGGTAATTGTGACATTCGTTGTATATTATGAAATGAATTCGAAAATAGACGCGCTTGATGAATTAAACAAAGAGCGAATTCCTCGTAAGTAAATATTGAGATATATAATTTGAATTTATCGTAATTGCGTAAGCGAATTAAGCGGTTTTAGGTCCCTTATTTTACTCCGTGGAATTTAGATTTAAATTTAAATAATTTGAAACAGTAATATACGTTTGATGTCGGAGAGATAGATTACTTAAATAATGTTTTAATTTATGAATATTGATTTTACTTGAAATATTTAAACTGAGAAATCCGGTAGAAATACAAAATAATTTATAACAGGAAGCTTGGGTTCTCTTTAAAATTTCTTGTGAATGTAGGGAAAATAAAGTTTTGATCGTTTTTAATAATTTCAGTCATAAACAGTTTTGAATGAAAGGTGGAAATTATTTTGTAAAGTCCTTCAAATGGCTCTTCTTTTAAACATAACAGTCTCTAAAAGTTGTATATGCGCTATTACCCAATATTGAACGACCCTTTTTATAAAGGAGAAGATAAATGAAAACAGAAAATAAAATTCAAGAGTCTAATAAGAAAAGAAAAAAAAATGGAACTTCGCCATCCTGTGCGTCACAACTCTGTAGGAGGTCAGACCACATCACTTCAAAGAGGATTGGGTAGGGGATGGGGGATTGGAACATGTCACGGGCAGAACTCCAGGGGTTGACGGACAGACAGACAGTGTTCTATCCCCCCTGCTTTTGACCACGCCCATCTCTTCCTTCCTCTGCCCCTGACAGCAGCGATCGTTTGTCCCAACCCCCCTCCAAAAATTTGAAATCTTTCGTAGGAAGAAGTACAGGTATGCCCATGGTGTGTGTGCAGTTTGACAGCAGGAAATGTGGAAGGAGGTTTAGAAGAGTGAAAATATTGCGAGAGGAAAGATGGGAACAGCGTTTTGAATGGCTTATGCAAGGAAAAGTTTTCTTGAAAGAATTTTCGGAGGAGCTCTCTGACTTAGGGCTGGACCAGAGCGCTTGACACACGCCGCAGAAAACTTCTCTTTTCAGCAATTTGGAAACATAAACCAAGTAATATGTCGAAAATTCAATGTTCTGTAAGTGAACAACACTTAATCTAACGCATCAGCATCTGCGACTTGGGGTTTCAGTTAAATTTCTAAACGCTATTTGAATTAAGAGATAGGAAAGAAGAGTTAATTATGGAGATACGTTTCGAAGGCGATATTTTTCCGATAGGAGGATGACTCTCTTACTTTAAATTCTTTGAAGATATGATTAGGCGTTTTAAAAAGTCAGTCGTTTCCTTTAAATAAGCTTTAAAGACACAGAGTGAAAGTGTCTTTATATTTATAGATGGATGAAAAAGCAGACGCTAATTTTGTAGACATTTGATTTGAGAATATTTTTCTGAATCTAGCTCCTCTAAACGGTGAAACCTGCATTCGTCATCTTGTTTATGATGATCATTAAATGTTTTGTGTCTGTTAGTAGTGTATGTAGCTATACTTTTTTTTTCTTAGCCCTGTAACTTAAATAATTTGTTTCGTAGAGGGTAATAGATTCCGTAATTTGTTTTGTAAAGGGTTGCAAACCTTAAAGATACTTTGAATAAAAATTTTAAATAAATCATAACATTTTGAATAAAAGATTAATCAATTCAACAATGTGAAACACCAATGTTGTCAATCAACCAAAATCAACTGTCGAGATATTTTTCTGCGTGAGATGACGGATATTTATTCAACCTATATATATTCCATAAAGGGTATCGGATATAATACTATTTTTAGGGTAGTTACGGAGGTAGATGAATACATTGATTCTTCCTCTTAATTCAACATTGGAAACTCGGCGTCTTTAACCACGCAGATATAACTATTTTAGATCTTCCCTTTGTCACGGAAAATTATATTCCAAAGATATTCCTGATAATTAAATCATTAACGATGATGTCATTTATAGTATCTTTTGATGTTCAAAGATCTGTGTAACAACACATACGTCGCCCAAGAAACAATGTTAATATCTTGTACTACAAAGGTCCGTAAAAGGTTTAATAGCTAGTAGGCAGACATTATATTTTACTGTGTCCCATATTTCAGCTTTGTCCTACCTTTTCTGCACTTACTTTCCACCTCCGATCACGAAATAAATGGAAAGTGACTAGTACTAGAAAATAACATTGAACGGTGCAAATTAGTTGGGATAAATGAAAAACCTAATTTTCGAATCTTTTCTGTTTGCAAATTTATTCATACTCAATAGAAACAAAAAAATTAAGCAATACGAACATTTTTAATTAATATTTTACCCAATGTTTGTAAGAAATGTGCCTTCCATTTTTCTGCGATGGCGACGATTAATTTCGATTCTACTAGTTTTGGACAAATGTCTTTTTCTCAATATAGTCGTGAAGCTACTTTTTTTATTGTAATTATTATATCTAGCGTTTTGTTGAACAGTTAACTTAGACAAATAGGATACTCCACAAATTTTCTATAAGGTTTAAATCAGAAGAATCACCAGGCCAATTATGCTCATTGATTTTGTTTCCTAGCATGAAATTCTAACCAATCTTGGTTTTGAACTATGGCAAAGAGCCAGGTCGTGCTAAAATTGCTATTTATCACGACCATATCTGCGAGCACGGCACAGTTTTTTTCTTTTAGGCATCGTTTTGAAAAATATCACGCCATCAACAGGAACTAAGCTCTAAAGATCATTTGAAGTGAAATAAGAGAAAGTGAAACTCACTCCAAAAAACATTCTGTTTCGGGTTGTTTATCAGTTTCTTGGAGATGCGCTTTACTGGCTGCCAAAGGCTTTTTCTTGGAAACCTTGCTCTTCCCAACAGCAAAATCTGATTCATCAACGAAAACAACGAACACCATAGCGGTCCATTTTATATTACAGTCATTAGGTGTGCATGGAGTATACTTTATAGCCTGCACCTTCTTTAGGGGAGATGGAAAAAATTGCTTTTTTATTGGCATTTTTACCTTCTGACCAGCTTCAAGCCTACTCGTGGGCAATATCTTCTAGATGAAATATAGCAGGTGTGGGTGAACGTTTTACAGTTGAGGCATCCTCTCCCCCTCGATGTCAACACTACCAACCAATAAGTCCCCCCGAGGTGAAAGTTCTTGTTCATCTTTGTTGGATAAATTTTAAGTTTTGCATAGATTTTTACTGATTCTAGACGGAGTTTTTTCCCTTTTTTCATATCCTTCTTTTATTTTCGAACATAGGGATCCAAATTTCTTGAAAGTACTAAAAATTCTTCGGAAATTTAGAATTCTTCTGAAAATTCTTCAATTTTACACACCGACAACAGAAGCAATGTCAGGGATGCGTGTTCTTTACAAGTAATGGCTTTTAATTGGTTTAAATAAATATATACTTTTTGATGGGGAAAAATATCGTTTTGATGTACACAAACACAAAAATTTTCCAACACAGACCAAAAAAACTAACACGTTCTTCCTAAAGACTCAAGAGTTTAACTGAAGCTAGCGTGGCTAATCCTTGTCTTAAACGTGCTCTAAAAAAGGCGACAGTAGCCTTGCCCTAATTATCAGGGTCCAAGACACATTTTAAAATTTCTTCTATTTAATGAGTTAAATTTTTGAATTTTTCGTGATGGTTAACCATGTAATTTGTAAACAAAATCACATCCTAAAACTTCTCATAGAGTTTTTTAGGAATTTTAAAATTAAATTTTTTTTAAAGTTGGGAATTTAAAATCGTTATAACTCGAAATATTATTTGTCGAATTTCAAAATTTTTTCATTTAATTAAACAGAAATATATAAGTTTTAATTTTGATTCAACATTTTTTTAAATATTAATTTTTTTAAAAATTTAAAATATTTAGAGTAAAATTTTTTAAAAAATGATCTTACTTTTAAAAAATCATATTTTTAAAAGTAAATATCTTTTTTCAAATTTGATGAATCAAAAATAAAGTAAAATAATTGAAAAAGACATGTTCCAAGCTTGAACCATTTATCTACAACGGTTCTTGACTTATAACAATTTAAAGACGAGAAATGGTGAAAAAAAAACCATCATGCAGAAAAACGCATTTAAAAGTTTAATAAAGATTGGCTGCTATTAGAATGTTTCAAAACAAAAAATTAATATTTCCTGTTCTAATTAAGATAGAAACATGGTTTAAACGTCATTTTAAACGAAAAAGAACAGCAAATTTTTTAATGCAATAAATATTTTTTTCCAAAAATTTGAAGAATTTTTTGTCGTGGACCCCCTTAACCAGCCATGTCCAAAAATTTTAAATTCAGTTGTTTCACCTGTTTAAACTGTTACAAGAATCTGCATACTTCATCAAACTCCATTAATAGTTCAAGTCGAGGCATCCGAAATCAGATTGAGCCAACTATCGTTAACAAAATCCCAATTGAATATGACTACCACATTACTTTTCATATATTGATGTTCACATTTTGATATATACTTCAGTTTTTAGGAGGGCGTCCGATAAGATTTTTATTCAAAATTACAGTTGCGGCTAATTGAAAGCGCTACAGTAAATTTTTTTTCTACATCAGGGATAGTTAGACAGGGACCTTCTGCTTAAAGCCGATTTCAAATGGCTACAAACATTCATTCCAATAGTGGGACTCGAACCCACAGATTCGACTTGTACCGTATGCCCTCGCCCTATCCTTTCGGCCATCATCCGGATATTTATGATTACAAACTTCACAACAGCGATTATAGGTGGTAATGCCAAAATATTTGAGCAAGAGATGTAGATATGGCAGTACAATTTACCACCTTGAGAGGTACTTCCTGAGACAACTGCAAGTATAGCTGCAGTGTGACATTTGGATGACTTTTCCCGTGATCTCTTTGAAAACACGCTAATGCAAATATTGGGTCATCCTATAAATGATGCGGTATTTGGGTACTGTCTAATACAGCTCATATTCAAAATATTAGAATAATTAAATTTTTTTACAAATTGAAAATATCATTTGGTAATTTAATGTCTTTTAATGCAAATATGCAAACGATATTTTTATTAAGAACTTATTGTTGATTAAACTTATTTATTATCTTAAAATTAATATCATTTTTGAAAAGATTAATTGAAAAAAAAATTATTTTGAAAAGTCAAAATATTAGAATATTTATTCACGTGGTTCAAAATATTAGAATATTTCACATTAATTCTCCTTTCATTATCACCAATTCATAACTGGTGGCATCATTGATTAAATTCAGACGATTTTATTTAAAAGCAGTATTCTTTTTGCAGTTTGTTTCCTTTTTCGTCTTAAAATGGGTCGTGTGAGTGATATTCCTGAATCTATTAAACTTCGTATGGTTGATTAGTATCGGCACGGTAAAAATCAATGTTATATAGCGAATTATTTACATTGTTCGCAATCAAGCGTTAGCAAAATACTAACAAAATATTCAAAAAATGGAAAATTTCAAAATAATCGCCGAAATGGCGTCCCAAAACCAAATACATCTGCTAGAGATGACAGGAAACTGAAGCGTATAGTTAAGAAAAACCGTTTTAAAAGTGTGCGATTCTTGCACCGAAAATGGAAAGAAGAAGTTTCTAAATCAACAACATTAAGACGTCTCCTTAAATTTAAGTTTGAATCTCGTGTACCGAAAACAAAACCTCGCATGACTGCAAAACAAAAGCGTATAAGATTGAATTGGTAAATCAAGACTTAAATCAAGACGTTTATGGAGCGAAGAAGATTGGAAAAAAAATATTATTTAGTGATGAAAGTATGTTTTGTGTTTCATATGGTAATCAAGGTATTCGCGTTTGGAGAATGAAGCAAGAAGCATTTGATAAAGAATGCCTTAAACGTTCGGTAAAATTTGCTGCTAGTGTCATGGTTTGGGGTTGCAGGAGCGTAGAAGGACCTGGAAAGTTATGCATCGTCTACGAAAAGGTTAACTCTCAGATATATAAAGCAATCTTGGAATATTACATGGTTCCATCATCAGAAGATTTATTTGAAGATGATTTCATCTTTCAACAAGATTTAGCGTCACCGCATACCTCGGTGTCAACTAAGAATTGGTTCGGTCAACATAAAATTAAGGTACTTCCTTAGCCACCAAACTCCCCAGACATTAATCCCATCGAAACCTTATGGGGTATAATGAAGAAAAAACTCCAAGAAAATCCTCCTTCAAGTAAACTGGGTTAGTGGCACGTATAAAGTCTATTTGGGCTAATATTGATAGAAATGTTTGTAAACACCTTGTATATAGTATGCAAGATCAACTGTACGCTATTATTAAAGCTAAAGGGGATTCTAAAAAATATTAACTACCATTTACTTCATATTCATAAGGTAATAATTTTGCGTAAAATAAAATATTCTAATATTTTGAAACAATCTAAATTTTTTTCTAATATTTTGATGTGTTTCAGAAAGCTGTTGTATACCTAATTTATTGTATTTTATATTTTGTAAATGTTAAAATCTTATCTAAACATTCCAGATTTAATTTATAAGAAATTTAATTGCATTTACTTAGTACCAAAAATAAATAAATGGAAAATAATTTCTTTTTTATTACTTTTTTTCAATTATTCTAATATTTTGAATCTGAGCTGTACTTCATAATACCGCATCATTTATGGGATGACCCGATATTACTTGAGTAATTAATAAATGTTATTTGAGTAATAAGAGTGTCAGTTTGACGTAAACCGGTATTTCGTGACATTCCGATATTGTTGTCGTTTACATTACACTGAAGTTTTACTTATATAAATGATAAATTGTGCTTGGTACTGCCAAATAGCAAAACTGCACCACAACAAGTGGATAATTTTTACAAGATTTTACAATTTGAAACGACTTAATATCTCCCACATCGTAATTATAAAGACGAAATCAGCTGTTATTCACTTAGCGTAAAATTTTAATTTCAAAAGTATCCATGTTTTAATAATCTATTGATTTGAGCTAATACTGTAATTTTGTGCGTCTCACGGCCTAAAAACGTAGAACTACTGATGCAATATTATTTATCAGATAATGCTTTTCCATCAAAAGCTCGAGGGTTTGAAAAATAGAAAACATATTTACTAGCAGCAGCACCCCTGTTAAATATCGACAAGTTGAAGTCATGCCAGGTTAAAAGCTTCAAGCTGCGACACCACAGGTCCAGGGTTCGATCCTGCGACTGGGCAAGGTCGACTCAGCCTTTCATTCCTTCAGTGGGTCGATAAATGAGGACCAACCTTGCTTGGGAACTAAACTCTGGGGTTCCACGTTAGGTGGACTACCTGACTGAGACATATGCTGTATGGCACCCCAAGCCTACGGTCAAGAAAGCGGAGATGGGCACTGTCGGCCTTGGTCCACAGCGGATTGTTGTGCCATGAATTTAGATTTTGAAGTTATGTGAATTCAATGTTGATCTCGAGTTTTAGACGTAATCTATGTAAAGAGGTTCTGAAACTTTATTTTCGTCACGGCCAAAAGTCGTTTGTACCATCATATCAAATTACTAATTGGTTCGACATGGTTTAATTATTTTTTGCAAATTGCCATATTCCCCCGAGTGCTCGAGTACCTCTTGAATATCTCCGGTGTACCCACCCCCAAAGTGTATATGTACCACAACTATTGATCTACGAGACTATTTAACAAAGCTTAAATGCGGGGAATTTTTGTTTGTGCTTATACCATTTTAAATTTTTGTTTGCGATTTTATTTACAGACATTTCCTTTTCAAGTAGTATCCCATTTAAAAGTAAATAACAACGAAGTTATAGATATTCATTTGATATTCATTTAATTATAGGATGTCGTCTGCTTTGGTAAACAGACTTCTATTACTTCAGATATCTTCAGATTATTTGCCTGTAATTAAATATTAGATCTGATATTGAGACATTATTTACATCAGTGATTTATTGTGTTCTCATAATAGGATGACATTTTGAGAGCCCGTCAACCACAGTATGTGACGTGATCATATAATTCTAGGTTCATTCCTCTTCCAAATTGTTATGGATGATGATTTTTAAAAAAATGTTTACGAATGTTTATATTAATCGAGTCCGCACGGGTTAAGTCGATATTGCAATAAAAAATTTTGTTTACAAAATATTTTAAATTATAACAACTTAGCAATGCGAACATTTTACTGTACAATCAACATATGGGCATGTTTTATACAGTTTTTGTTTATATATTGCTGAGATTAGGCTAACTTTCTATAAGGAAAGATACCGAATAATCTTTTTTATGCCTCTACTTTTTAGAATCTACACATCCTAACGTTATCTTGATCATTTACCTGGTGTGCGCTCATAATATGGAAATGGGAAAGATAATTTTTAATTCTTACATATTTGGCGGTGGAAATTTTTTTTGTTGAATTAAATTTTTTATTCATAAAATAAATCGCAAGTGATCTAATTGTAATGATCTAATCGTAAATAAATCTAATCGTAAATGTCACAAGCGGCTTTTATGCTGTCATTAAATTCCTTCGAATTTGAATGCGAAAATAAAATACAGTGAAATATAATCTCTAAGCACATCCCTTATTTAAATTCCTTCGATTTGATCTTAGTTCATCTCTATCTCCCTCTTTTTAAAACTTTCCTAAATTTATTTCCTCTCCTGTTCGATTAGGTTTTCAGATCAAACCCTGGCCAAACATTTTTATTTTCGTAAGTATGGAGGAAATTTTTTCAATCGGAAATAAATTCGTTGTCAATTTGATAAAGACGTTTAATTGAATGCTCCGTTCCGTGCAGTCCCCTTTTCGTCTTTATGCCAACAATTTAATTTCGAAGTTAAAAAAAAATTAGGTGTTGTGATGTATGGCATCTTCATACACATAATGGAAATTGACAGATATTTAGAAAATCCCATACAATATTACGTCCAAACAGATGATTTCAATGCTGAGATTTCAATAAGGATTTGAAATCATGATTTGAACATATCAAAACTTTTTCACCAAATAAACAGAAAAAAGCATAAGTTATGAAACATAAACTGAATAAAAAGGGTAAAACAATTAAAACTTAAAAAAGATAATTTTCTTTCAATATGGCCTATTTCGATGCTCATTATTTTATGCTTTTTTTCTCTAACAGAGAAAATCGAAACCACCTTCGAATGCTACTCCTGCAACTATTGCATCAAAATTCTCTTCTGAGCTATGAGAAAAACGGCGAATATTTACTTAAAATTCCAGATCTTTGGCTCTATGTACAAATATGCTTCTTTCAAACTTTCAAATTTTTGTATAAAAAAATTTCTTTTTTATTGAAAAATTTCCTATTCTGAAAATACAAAACTTTTCTTTGTAAGATTGACATAAAAAGTTAAACATAAGGTATACCAGTCAGTGGGTCATAGTGTGCAATGATGTGCAAACCTAACATTCTCAAAAGAACTAAACCAAAAATTATTTAAAATTTTTATCCTATGCAGCTTCTATATTACAATAACAAGAACCTCTACACATTTTTTCATTACAAATACTGGTCATTTCGACGTCCGTTTTTTAAAATAACAATATATTATTCTAAGAAAAATTGTAGTATTTTTACGAAAAATTAAGGCTTGAGTGAAAAAATGCGTACAAAAGACTTTTTGTATTGCCTAACGATATTTATCAGTTTTAATAATGTTACATAAACTGGTTCTTTCATGGTTTAAATTCAGGGCTATAGATGTTGATGATTGCTAGTCAAAGTTGGTCAAAATAATCCTATTTCAACTCTAAAATTAAAGTTTCAGAGAGATATTCCGTTACCGACGTATGAGGTAACTGTTAAACGGCATAGTCACGAAAAATTCTAGCCTTTGAAGCTAAAGCATAAAATCAAATTTTATGTCCTGTTCAGTTTGTTCGAGCGTCAAAACGCTTACCGACAAACTGACAGTAGGTAAAGTAATATTAGTTTTATTCGACATTTTAAAACTATAAAAAATCGGCTAGAAAAAACTTTAATAGATTGAAGCCTTTAATACCTTATTAAAGAATCTTTAATACATAACAATTAGTCGGAATAACTTTTCTTTATCAACGTCATAGGAATAAAAACAGAATAAAGCTTTTCCCAGAGAAAATTATACTACTGTAAGCAAAAAAATTTAAAAATCTACATTTAAATTTATTTATTATAAATGGGGGGGGGGGGGAGGCCTCTCCCGCATAGTCAGCAATCCTGGACATCGTATTGCCCTGTTATGTGCATCTCGGCATAAAACGAGTATGCAGCTGGGCACCGGTTTGACCAGGATTGTCCCAGTCTCAAGTTACTTCCCGAAGGTCCGGCCATGTCTTCGTTTTGGCCCGGTTTGTTAGTTGTTTTACAATGGTTATCGCAAGTTCTTTCTTACCCCATAGAGAGAAAACCTGTCTTAAATGCCTACTTATCGCAGATCCAAGGAAAAGTGACCACTTATTGCAGAACAGAACCCCAAAAGAGTCTTCAAAACGCTATAGAAATAACTCGCGATTCCGCGCTCCTGCTAGGAAGTGTAGAAGAGGACGAAGATGGCGTCCTTGAAACGTCCCCCCTAAGTGTTGGAAAACTGACGTTTGTTAGCACAAAACATTATCCGGTTGAATTCAGCTTAAATAGACGTTCAAAACGATATGCGAGTCAATAAAACATGAAAAGAATTTGCATTCCCCTCTTAAATACCCCTGAAGTGGAGGGGAATATCTAATGTAGCAAATTGCCTCATTGAATTCGGCTTGAAAGGCTTTTAAAATCAGTATATAACTGGGTATAATTCGATAAATATTTGCTCAGTCACCCGACTTTAAAGCCTTGGAGGTGGGGTAATTCTCCCGTTGACGTTAAAGAATTACTCAGAAGAATTCTACTGAAAGAGAGACTTTAAAATTGACAAGTAATTGTACGCAGAAGGAAAACTATTTTTTTTTCTTTTAAAAAAAATTGCTTTTGACATCCATGAAAAAATTAGAAAATTAAAGAAAGTATGATTTACACAAAATAAAATCGCCGAGTTGTGTATAGAACATTTAAGGAAAGTTTTAGGTAAAAAAAATGATAAATGATAAGTTGTAACAAACGAAAACTTTTTCATGTAGTGAACAATGTGGTGTGTTCATTTAAAACTTAAGTGTTCTACAGTTGTCATTTAAAAACTAATGGAGGCAATTTGCCAGTGTTTGTATGCAGTATAGCTAATAGCAAAAAATGTGGTGTTTTTATGAAAACAACATTGCTCAGAACTCATTTTTACTGAGATTACAGGGTTTACATGTAGATAGTATATATGACAAACCAACATACTGCAAAACCAATGGCAAGTTTAGTAGCTGGGTAATACTAGACAATTTATAAATATTTTAAGGCCTTATGCATACACACACACCTTTATCACGATAACAACATTTTCATTTACTTATAGTTGTAGAAATAATTTAAAAAATAGTTATGACTCACGTATAATGAGGAGTAACCAGTGTACAGGATAAATCCTTCTCTTGCTTTTTACGAATGCATACGGCCACTGTCAGACCCGTTTATTAGGAGCAAGCTCAATCGTCCGTATTTGAAAAGATAAGCCATGCGATAAATCGAAAACCTGAAAAGGGTAAGAAGAATGTTTTTCTATTATTTAAAGTTTTAAAAGAAATAATTTTAAATGAGTTTATGTTCATAATTGCTTCCCAATCTCTTTATTTACGTTCGGGGGTGCCCGTGGGAGACAGACCATTTAACTTATCTGCTGCAGACGAGTCTCAATTCATGTGTGAAGAAACCTCTCAAAAATTGCCGTTTCCATGCATGGCTAAAGCTCTAAAAGTCCTCTTGGTCCATTTTATAATTAATTTACTACACACACATTTACACACACACACACACACATATATATGCATAGATACATGTATGCATGTATCTATATACATATAGGTAGACAAAGAGTTGATGATGTTGTTATTTCTAATACCCCCCTGGCCGGAAGTATTCCAGACCAGGTCTACATAGGCTAGTGGGCTGAGAGGTGCGGATCCGGTTTAGAATGGCACCAGAAGGGTTGGAGTTCGATTTAGCCAGATTTTCCGTCAACCTCAATTTTGACGGAACAGGGGTGACATCTGGGGGGATCGTACCCTCTCCCACCTTCTCGACATCGTAGTGGGACCTTTCCGGTCTACGTATTTAACATGCCCATATCCGGCCTAGACACGGATGTATTTAATAGCGCTTGTCGGGATTCAATCCGAGCACCCTCAGCACCGAAAGCCGACGCGCCACCACTAGTCTATCTGAAGCCAAGACAGAGAGTTTGATACTGTGAAACAAAATTTAACAAACTCAAAACTTCGATTACATATTCAGTAAAATATCTCTACAACAGTATTAAACAGACTAAGAAAAAATATTGTTCTAAAAAGAGTTATCATTATCCAGAGGGAGTTTTAAAACAAACATATTTCAGCATTTTGAAGTTCATTTATTACGACTACAGAGGGAATTTAGTAATGCTTTTCACACTATATGCAACCGATACCGTATTTACGCGTGTATAGGCCGCACTTTTATTCCATAAAATAGGTTGGTAAAAATGAGGTGCGGCTTATACAAGGAATTTAAAAATTAAATACAGTGAACACCCTTTAGTTTAGAACACTTTACTAGCATAAAGCATTAGTATCTATATACCTTACAACCTATTACACCGTATCGTACCCACAGCAATTCAATGTATTGTAAATATTGTTTGTATATATTATACCTTAGGACTACTTAATAAAACTCATATGAGTTCTCAAAAGTTTGTCTTTGTGAGAAATAATTCCTAACTGTACTAATATATATATATATATTTATATATATATATATATATATATATATATATATATATATATATAATCATCTTTTTTACACTGTAGTTTCACCACCATCAGCTAAGGCTGTACTAGATATTGTTAGGCGAGCATTGAACTCTAAGGAATGTACGACATTGCTACATTTCGCAGAACGATGCTACTTTGAGTCTACAATGGAATTCAGAAAAAAAAAATTCCCTAAATGTTGTCTCAAAATTCAGGTGAGGCTTATACACGCATGCGACCTATACACGAGTAAATACGGTAAATGTTTTGTAGAAAAGATATTAATTATACTAGAGTATTTATAGATACTAAAAATTAACACACATCAAGTTAACAGAATCCAAATAAATCATAGAATCATTTGGTATTCTATGTTACTTTAAAATATAGCGTCGAAGAAGTTTTATAGAGTAAACATCTATATTATCTGAGGTTAATAAGGTTTAAAGTTGGGTCCTCCTTTTGATCTGAAAGCTTCCTAACTTGTGAAGCTGCAGTTTAGCCACAAAAACTCTATCGGAAGGGGGAAACAGGTCGGATTTTGCTTAATTAAGATGTGAAAATATTGATTTTGATTTGAAAGACCTGAATTACGGTACCCGAAACATCTGGCCTCTCCTCCGTACTTCCTTCAATTCAAACACTGGTGCAGTCTATGTAAAGGCTGGAGAACTAGCGAATAGTTTGATAGAAAGTTAGCAACTGCTGCTTTCATGTTTTGGCTTTGTTTCGTCATGTTAGAATTGTAAAAGTGCTAAAGAAGACTGATTTGGGTGCCTTATCTTATTTTAACAGTCATTCCTTCAATAAGTTTTCCCACGCGCCAACTTTTTGTTTTGCTGTGCAGCTAACTGGTAAACTTTGGACATTTTGAAAAATACCTAGGCTTCATTCATTTTCTGACAGCAAGTCATTTTTATTTATGCGTGACAGCGGATTTTGGAGGGTCCTTAAACGAGGCTTTAAAATTTCCGACGTACATACAAATCAAAATTTTATCTAATTTTTATTTAAACGATAGTAAGGATTAAAATTGAAGTCCAGCTTTAGCACATAACACGCCATATTTGACACAAAAGAGACTTTTTTTTTGCATAAAATACTCACACAAATTAAACAATCGGTATCATATTATCCAAATAATAGAATAATTGAACTAATAAGAGTTGCAAAAAAGATTAACTGAAGTAAATATAGTGAATTCTAATATATATTTCACTAATTTATCAACTAATTTACGAATAAGTTACTTTTAAAATTAATTATTGCAAACTGCTTATTCTTGAAAAAGAAATTCAGAGAATTTATACTGAAAAAGATGCTCTTTAAATTTATAATATGCATTCGTGAAGATAAATTGAATAATATGATTCAACTAATTAGTTATGGAAATTTCAGTATATTCAGAAAATTTCTAAACAGAAAATATGGAATCCCATCTCGAAGTTCTCTTTCGAGCTAAGAAAAAAGAAATCCCATCCAGAAAAAACATACTTCTAAATTTTCGATAAATTTTATCTGTCAGTTTTCATATATCAGTTACTTCGTCATCACTTACACATATTTTTTTTTTCTTGACAAAACGTCGCTTGTCAACACGGGAGACTTATTGACACCAGAATATTCTTCTGTGTGATATGTTTTGTCCATTTCGATATCATTCCGAAATATTTTCTAAATATTTCACGGCTTGTAACTGTGTTCGAAAACTATTTTATGGCTGTCAAACATTCAGATTCTAAAAATAAAATGGACTACGAGAGCATTTAAAACTTAGAAATTAATATTTAAGTCTATTGTTATGAAGTGGTCGATAGACGTTATATTTTAATATTTGACGTACAAGGTAGTATTATGCTATCATATTTTTATACGCGTAATCTATTAATGAAAATCTCTGTTGCATAGAAATTTTTTTTTTACAGATTCTGCTATGGATCTTGTAAAATAAATTTAGTTCAAGGAATATATTTATGATTAATTAATTTATCCGTGCGCCACTCATAACCAGGGTCGAGTCTGGAATCAAGGATCATTCGATCTACAGATGGTATTGTTTTTTCCAAATGAACTAATCTGGCCATTTGAAAATGTCTTTACACCCCCCCCCTTCTCTCTCTTTAGTATATGCCATACAGGGCTTGAAACTCTGGTTTTAGCGCTTGCTACCGGGCACCACGAGGGTCGGAGACCGCCTTCTGTGTAGTGTCACCGCAATTTAGACGAACCGCCGGATCGATATCCGAGGGATACCCTCCTCCCCCTTCGAATGGACCAAAAAACCCTTCGAATGGACTTACAGATACCGCCTACATATTTTATTGTTTTAACGTGCCCATACCCGGCGCAGATACAAGAGCATTCAGTGACGCTCGTCGGAACTCGAACCGAGCTCTCTGAGTATCGATTCTAGACGCGCTTACTACTAGGCTGCTGCCGGGCCCTTTCGCAAACTAAATTTGTAATTTCCAACAAAGTCATTTTGAACGCCTTTGGTTTAAATTACGAATTTATTTTAAGAAAACGTTTATGGTTTTTTTAGTATACTTCAGTATTCTAATTCGGTTTTCAAGGTTCGAGCCTGCCAGAACACGAATCACTTTTGAATCTCGGTATGATTACGAACCCAACCCATTTTGGGCCTGATGCCGAGTACCTTGTAGTTTGCGAATAAAAAAGTGGTTGAAAGTCAAAATCGATAAACCCCTTAAGTGTTTTAATATCTTTTTTTTTAATAAAAGAAAGAAAAATGTATGATATTTTCAGAGTTTTCAATTAACTGTACTCTCCCCGCACCCTCCCAGTGCCAATGGGTAATGAATGACAACGCTCCTAAAACTCTTATCGTAATTGAGACCGCGAGCGATTATTTTTTAAACGTCTGCACATATTTAGTAGAACAGCTCAAAAGTTTATGTTCACATGTTCTACTTAATATGTGCAGAGCATTAAAGTACCTACGATTCATTGAATGCAATGCTCAAATTAAAAAATAATAATAAATATATGTTTTCTCTCTATTCTAAAAAAAAGTAACTGGCGCTGCCGCTGCCGCTGCCGGCAATGCCGTTGTCAAAAGCTTGTCACGCTATCTCCTCCGAAATCGCTGGGGGTATAGGGTCGAGACCGATACCAATCGATGCAGAACAATGTGGGGAAGAAAGTAAGACATGTCTCATATTCGTCGGACTTTAAGTTTTTTTTTAATTTTATGTTTTGTGGGAAAATATTGACTTTTTCATGTTCAGATTACGATAACTTTCCAAAAAAGGATCGTAGAATTTTTTTTTTTTACAATCTAAGACTACAGACATTTCTCCTTCAAACAAGGCCTCATTTGTTTAAAAATAATTTAAAACAGACTGATATTTTTATTAAAATTGAAAACCCACTTTTTTGAAAAATTTATGCATTTCGAGATATATAAATTCGATGCTCTCAGACTTATTATGTTACAAAGAAAATATTTATATCAACTGGAAGATGAAAGCTTTCTCATTCATATAAACTTCATTTCAAGTCTCTATCTTAAAATTTCGATTTTTAATTGAATTTTAAAGAAATACTTCAAAAAAATTTTCTCATTCGCTTCCTTTGCAGAAGGACATGAAAGAAGATCCAATTTTTCACCCATAGGCGGCCTTCATCCATTTCGCCGGGAGGGGGGGGAAGCTTCAACTGTAAACAAATGAATGACTCAATCGCTGTAAACAACTATTGCGGCCTTCATCCATTTCGCCGGGAGGGGGGGGGAAGCTTCAACTGTAAACAAATGAATGACTCAATCGCTGTAAACAACTATTGAGTCATTCATTCACTTGATTCACCAGAGGAGCGAGCGTAGCGAGCCTAGGGGCGAAGCCCCCAGTAATTTAAAAATTAGTAGAGAAAAAAAAGTGACAGTGTAACTACATTTGACTTTACTTAATGCGGTACGTCAGTAACTCACAGATCTTCAATCCCTAAGTAGAGCTACGTGGAATTTTTCTCTAAAAAATATAGAAGAGCATGACTTCGATTCGAGTTTGAATTATGCGAGGTGACTTATTTAACTTTATCACAATTGTTACATTAGCGCCCTTTACACGTACGCTCTTTCCCGCTGGAAACCACGATCCCGCGCGATTGACTGCACGTGTGAAGGTGCCGGAGAGGAAGGGAAAGCTGCTTTGGAGCTTACTGCAAGTTTTCGTGCGCGCAATACCGTATACTCCAAGAACTCCAAGAGCGTACGTGTAAAGGGCACTATTAGCACCCTTTACACGTACGCTCTTTTGCGAGTGCTTGGAGCGTGCGCGCAATCCCATACGCCCCAAGCACTCGTGAAAGAACGTACGTGCAAAGGGCGCTATTGTCGTGTCATCTAGCTCCTTAAAATCAACAAAATTCATCCGAACGACTGCAGACAAAACTGAAATGTGACTATAATATTTAAAACTGATTACGTTTATATACATGTCGCCTACATTGTGTAGTGGTTATCTTCTCGGGATTCCACGGTGTGGGCTTGGGTTCGAATCACGGATAAGACCTTTACGTTCCTCAGCTGCATAATAGGTAAGCCAACAAATTTCTCCGTGTAGATTGGTCAATGTCGTCAGGACAAAGTATACATGCAGCATTGGGGAAAAGATGTTTCACCAGTACACACAATGCAATATGTTCTCTGAGGTACTGAGTTAAATTTTTTCGAGGTTCATCAGCATTTTTTTGTTACTAATCGGCTGTATAATTTGTTTGCTTTCCTGTCTCAATTTCCTCAGTCTTTCTCAAGTGGTTCGAATTTGCTTCTACCGGGTGCACAAGTAATTAGAAATCCTTGATATGCAAAATTTAAGAAAGGCGACCAATGACGTTGGTACGCGATCTTCCTATAAAAATAGGCGTTCTTGATTAATCCACCAAGGACGGAAATTCGATCGGAATCGAAGTTCTTCTGCAGTCGTGCTCGGGCGTCTGTCGCAAGTGTCTACTGCGCCGAGGTAACAGAGGCGAGTGCCGTCAACGACGGGGATCGAGAGGTCGAATAAGATCCAAGTGAGAGAATTGTACTTGGAGAAACAAGATGAGATGTTTATTAGACAGGAGATAAAGTACTTCAAGGCATACTAGATTTTAATAATAATAATTGTAGGTAATTTTCCGTGGCATAAACTCTTTTCATTCTAGAAACTTTCATTGTGGAAGGAAGGTGATTTCTAAAGTGATTGTTGCAAGATTTATGAGAGCTGCAAAACATTGCGTTTTTACAATGTTTTGCACCTTAAGGTTAAACAAAAATGTATATAACATTTATTCTGTCTGGAACAGATTGTAACCTCGCACCAAGACGCTAGCATTAGTTCTTTCTATTTTACTATGAATGTTACTGACTTCTCCCAAATGACCTCCTATTTTATACAGACTCCTATTTTATCAGGTTACATTTGACATTTTATGAATGATTCTTTGCTGCCTGAAAGTAAAAAATAAACTTATGTGGTGATAAAAATTAGGAGGTGGTCATAACTGAGAAGACGGAAGAGATTCTACAGAAGAAAAAAATACTCTGTTTCTTTTCGGGATGGGGGATTTGAAAAAATAGGTAGAGGATTTCTCAAGTAAACTTATCGTAATGTTCTTATTTTACCAATACATGCGACGAGGTTCATTCGTGATGGATATAGCCGAGTTTCAGTGATAGAACGGCTAAATCGTTTGGTTTATAAAGTGTACCAGGCTAGGATCCGTTTTATAAGGAGTTGATGAAATAATGGGACATAATACCATGCAGATAATCTTACTTCGATTAAAGTCATGCATCTTCCTCTCTATCTTTTTTTTTTACGTTTGCATTGTCCCTATTTTGCAATACTCAACTCCATTTTTATGAGACCAGATTTTGCTTCGCATGTTTCATATATGCGCAGTTATTTTGTTGTAGAATTTCAGAACATAAAAGATGCAGACTACGACAAAAGGGGAACTTTTCGAGACGAGGAAAGCCACCTTGCTTGCTGCCGCTTGCTCTTATTTTAGCCAAAATATAAGCTGTTTGTTCGGATTAGTGCCGTGCAGGGTTTCCCTCATGCTGCAAAATTTTGTGATGAAAGGAAAACGCAGCAGGTTACGTAGAGTGGCTCCTCTCAAATTCTGCATTTAAGAGGGTCCAGAGAGGAGAACATCCCAGAAGTTAGTTTACGTGTTTAAAAGGCTCCCTACCACGAATTCCCATAGCATTTTGTTCAAGAATGAGAGCATTGTCGGAAGTATAGTAATCCAAAACGGGTGGTGAAGAAAGAGTAAAATTTATTGGAACGGGACACGGGTCATATTCCTATCTAAAGAATCCTATCTAATGTTTCAATACAAATCGACTTCTGGTGAAATATTGCTTAGGTTTCCTTAATGATCCTAATAATAATAGTATAATAAAAATAATAAAAAGTTGCGCAATTTTCGGCTTAATTAGCGGTCTTCAGATAATGTTAAGATATTTTTGTGTTTCTGCGTAATGGAAATAGAACACATTATAGATTAAGAGAAAAGAATTTTAAGACTTAAAATTGCCAACTTTTTGTTATTATTATGGAGGAGTGCTGAAGTTTGTCAACAAAGCTGACACCGGAAATTCTGTTGGAAACTAGATCTCAGCGCCATCTGCGATCAATAGAAATATGAATTTACTATGATGTTTTTACTAAGAAATTTCATTTAAATGGGGAATAACGAAGGAAATCAGAGTTTCTACATCTTCCTGATTCAAAGCACAGCAGCGCCATCTTTGTTCTGACCGAAGTTCTTGCTTAAGTATTACGATTCTATTGTAAGTATAAATAACGTTGAAGATTACGAACTTTTGAAAATATTACAGGATAACATTCTTGAGGCATGTCGGGCATTCCTTAGCCTCGAATTTTCTGCACTTTGTCTACCACCCCTTCATGTCACCTAAAACTGACCCATTCTATCCCCCCCCCCCCCCAATACTTTCGCGTTCTCCAAGTGATGCGTGCAGGAGAAATGTCAGGTGTCGCCGCATTCACTCTGCCGTCCCCCTCCCCCCCTCTTCAAACGTTCTAGAACACATTCCCGCTGAATAACCCCCTTCTTCCAACTACAGAGTGAGTGAGAGTGGGAGGGAGAGGCTCCTCAAAGAGAGAGGGAAGGAAAAGGGAGAGAGAGATTGCAGCGTGACCTTTCAACCGACTCTCGCTTTCGCCAGGGGGAGCCACCACGCACAAGGAGATAAGAAGGGGAATGAGATTAAGGATTCACGGATGACGCAAGTCGCACGGAAGTCTGCAAATTTGGGGCTTACGTAGGACGTAAGGGATATATAGGGAAATGTAGGCCTGTCCTTTTGCAACGCTCGGATCAATGCAAAAGAAAATCACGGTTCATGAAACAAATCAATAGTGCAGCCCGTCTCTCGACAGCACAGACTCACTTTCTCTGAACCCCTGGTGTTTGGAGAGAGTTGCTCGGGGTCAAAGATACCTTTTCGCAGCCCATAAACTTAATGGCGTATTAGTTTCCCGCATTATCTCCCAAACACATCGGTGAGCGATACATTACGTTAAGAAAAACAGGAAGAAAGGAATATAAAATACACTCCATAAAACTATACACTTCGCAAGAAGAAAAAAAAAGGAAAAGAATGGTAAAAACTTTTTAAATAAATAGCCTATTAAATGTTTCTGAGGCCGGCATTTCAAACCCTGCAGTTTTACGATTTTAGACCCAGTCAATAATAGAACTCCACTTTCACATACATTCAACAAATGCATAGATAGTTCTATTAAAATGCATTCAGTTGAATACGATACATAAGAGTTCTGTTTAATTTTTTGGCCTGCATAAATTATAACCTTCCCTCATGTCGTTCATCACCTTAACCCTGTTTAGTGCTATGATTTATAAGGGAAAAAATCTTTTTTTATATCTTTGAAAAACGATTACCCATATATGAGGCGATGAAAGGCAAAGTGGTGCAAGTCAGTAAGTCAAGTGGTGTAAGTCAAAAGAGTTTTACTGTAAAAACTACAAAACATTCTACTATAAATTGAAAAAATTATAATTCATAATAATTATTATACTATTGCAAATAATAATTATTTACAATTCCACTATAAATTGAACATGGAGATTACATATTTGCCCTCAAATAAAAAAAGTTGAAAATGTGACTTACACCACTTTGCCTTTCACCGTGTCATATATAAAACAGTTCCATAACTGACTGACAGAAAACGCACAGACCAAACCGTTAGACCTAAAGGGTTGAAATTTTGCATGGCGATTCTTCTTATAGTGTAGGGGTGCACTAGGAAGGATTTTTGAAAAATCCTTCTTAGATTTTTTAAATTAACTTTTTAAGCTGTTTTTGTAACATTCGTTAAAGTTTGCATTTAAAATAATAATTTGAGGGTTATAAAATTTATATCACGAGAAAGATCATAAAAATTCCTTTAAAATGAAATCTTTTTCGAATCTTTTCTGATTTTTGTTAAATTTTTAAAGATTAATTTTTAGAATTTAATTTATTAAATGCTGATCACGTGATTTCTTTCCTATTTTTTATATTCATACACGTTAAATAAAAAATTTAAACTTTTTATTTTCATGCACGAATGTTCAACGAGTTATGTTATAATGATATACCAACATTTTCTTTGTTAAAACTAAATTTTCTTCATAGATTTAAGACTTAAATTTTTTATAATATTATTTGAATATTTCCAAATATTAGCAAAATGTTTGTATTATTCGTGAGGAAAATAAAACTTTCAAGAAATATTTCCTATTGTGATAATGGCTAAATATTTTTTATAATATTTTGCCACTTATGGTAACGTTTGTAATTGAACATTGAAATTCGAGAAATTTTATGGGTAATCTGAAAATATTTCCAATATCTAATGACCTTGTCTTGGCGGCTCGGATTGAGGAAATATAGTCTAATAATATTAATAGAATGCGTGCGAAATGCCGCAAATTCAGAATTTGGATGGAATGGTGGATCAATATAGTAGTAATCTAATTTTTAACAAGCTTTACTCAGAAAGAATTAAATTACTGTTCAGTTCTGGCATTTTCATTTAATATGAGTGCTCAAAAATGTTCAATAATTTCGTTAAAATATCCTAGAACAACAGAACATTGGTTTCGAAACGATAAATTTATAGAAACATTTTGGCAAATTCCTTTTTTCAGGTATTAATTTTTAGCCAGTAACTGATAAACTGATGTAATAAGCAACGTTTGCCTTTGACATTTATTTACCAAATTATAATTTTGACATAGTTATTAGACAAAACCAATGTTTGCTCTGGGAAAAGAAAATAAACATGAAAAAGGATCTGACTGAGCGAAATCAATTCCAAATTATCTAAATATTCTTTCCCTTTTCAACATTTTGTATTCAGCTGTATTCCTTCGTTTCATCCACGCAGTTTTCATACGTAACGTTCCGGTTTCAGTATCTCATGCAGACATAAACTCATTAAAAAAAGCTTTTAAAGTTGTAAAATTAATTCAAATACATTTTAAAAGATGGCAATCCTTGTCAATAAACACGAAATGCAACCCACACATATCAAAATTACGAACTTTTATTAAATAAAACTTCATAATTTTTATCCCGAATGCATAGCGATTTTAACAGATGTTAAGAAAACTTCGATTTATGTCTAAATATCATTCATGAATCTTAACGTAACTTCGGTGTCTTTCTTGAATGAGAGAAAATTTCGCTTTACCAGCTTTAATTTTCGCATTCTTTTATGACGAACACAAACATCTAAGGCTTCCTAATACGATCTAAATATGTGTAAAAAGTAAAAATATCAGAAAAAATTAAAACAACTTAAGATTAGGTCTGAAATATTTTTACACAAGACGTCGGTAAAATTACCTTTCTAAAGAAGACCATATTTTAAAAAAATATTTTGTGAGAAGCTATACAACGTTTACTTTACAATTTGGAATGTTGGTAGAAAAGAATAAAAGAAAGAAGGCGAGTAAGTTATGTAAGCTTAAGAAAACTCCGCTTAGATGAAAGTGAAGTCACCAGAACTTTCGGGCTTTAGAAAATAACCCAGACTATCAATAAACCTTCTAAATACTTCAGACTTTTAGCTTTACCAGACTGAAGATTTACCTGATAATTGAAAAAGGTATTAGTAAAGCTTTCCTAATGCGAAGTCACTATTCAGGGTCGTTTATCAACGATTTACAATTTCGCCTACGTGTAGTAACTTTGGTGATTAGAGTAGAAACTGATCTAACTTTTTTCCTGTTCGTCAAATGTCAGAGAGCCTTGAAAACTAAAAAATTATGGGCAATAAATAGTTTCAATAATCCATATATATTAAGCAGTTCCGTAACTGACTCACTGACAGATAACGCACAGACCAAACCGCTGGACCTAACGGGCCGAAATTTTGCATGGTGATTCTTCTTATAGTGTAGGGGTGCACTAAGAAAGTTTTTTGAAAAATTCTTAGATTTCTTAAAATTGAATTTTTAAGCTGTTTCTGTAACATTTTTTAAAGTTTGCATTTAAAATAATAATCTGAGGTTATAAAATTTATATCACGAGAAAGATTTAACAAATTCCTTTAAAATGGCATCTTTTTCGAATCTTTACCTCCCTTTTCTGATTTTTGTTGAATTTTTAAAGATTAATTTTTAGAATTTAATTTATTAAAGACTGATCAAGTGGTTTCTTTTCTTTTTGTGATTCTTCAAATTAATTTTGAGTCACGTGCATAACAACGTAATAAATTGACAAAAAAAATATTAAAATACGGTAAAACACAAAATTTAACCACTAGACTAATTGAGATGGAAATTTTTTAAGAATTTAATTCAAATTAGTAATATTTTATGGATGTTAAACATACAAATTAATTCCATACATTGACCATTGTATTCAATTTGAATATTTTCTTCTACATTATTTTGCCTAAAAATATCCGTTACGATTTTTTTTATAAATATATATATTTTTTTGGCATTAATCGCATACATTGACCTTTGTATTTAATTTGAATGTACTCCGTAGCGAAGCACGGGTATTCAGCTAGTGAAATATATCTAATATATAAAAATGAATGTTTGTCTCTCTGTAATTGTATAAAAATCCACAGTTTAGGAGCTACGATCGTGAAATTTTACATACCGGCGTCTTTAAAAACTGCCGAGGGTCTGAAGAACTTCAAAAGTCGAAATTAATTACCGTTGATTTTTAATTAATAAAAACCCAACAATTTTGAAACTAAATGTAAGCTGTTACACTTTGTGGAATCACCCCTCTGAATATGGTGTCCACGTTAGGGTTAGCTGGCAAACAGCGAGCGAAAAGATAAAAATAAATAAAATCAAAAAGTTTCAATTTGTATATTAAACCAGTATAATAAATGAAAATAATAATCTTTCAAGTCAGATTTTATACTTTAAGACATTTCGATTAACGATCGTCGTTTATTTTCGCCGCGTTATTTTGTAAACAAACGTTCTCTGTTGCCATTTTCATTTGAGACATTTCTTATTGAAACGATGTAATGCGTAGTAAATGCGTTAAATATTTCTTATCTAAAATTTATATTTTAAAACATTTCAGAGAAATTAACATCGTCTTCAGATTATAAACAGACGTTATTTGTTGCTATTTTCATTTTAGAAATTTCTTATTAAAATGATGGAATTCTTCGATATATTTCCATAGTGGAGATTTAGACACATTACAGAACTTAAAAAAAAAGCCTTTTGTGTAATTTATATATTTGTGTGTGTTTAATTATTTCAAATGACTCTAAAGTGGGCGTGGCATTTTTTCCACTATCGTGAAAAATCAGAATAATATTGAATTATTTAATTTTTTTTGCTCATCAGACGACAGAGTAGCAGCAAATGGCAGTAGTTACAGAAGTTGGAATTTGAAACATTGTTTTGCTGTTTCCTAAAAGAAACAATAATCCGTTTGGAATCTTTATAGATTTGTATTTTTTTCTTGCATTCTTTTTTGATTTATGTATTTTTTCTTTTCATATGCTTATTTTTCATACGCTTTTAGTATTCATACTTTTCATATGCTTAATTTTATCTGTATAACACTTAGATATACATTTGTGTATGTATATCTAAATGTTATATGTACTGCTATATATACATAGATATACATTTGTGTATGTATAACTTAATGTTATATATACTGCTATATATACATTGAAAAAATAAAATGGCCACCCCAAAAAAGGTCTAGAGTTGGTGGGAAAAAAATTCCCCAAGGAATAGAAAATTATCGGCCTATCAACAAGCTTCTCGGAATGTGGAGTCTGAAGAACACAGATTTCGTCGGCTGGAAGCTGATCGCATAGCTCATGCTGTTGCGATATCTCAAGAATCCCAGGAGGAAAGAAATGCAAGGCTGGAAGCTGGTCGAACAGCTCATGCTGTTGCGAGAGCTGAAGAATCTCAGGAAGAAAGAAATGCAAGGCTGGAAGCTCAAAGAACAAGACAAGTTTCTGCAAGATCTACCAGTTTAGAATTACAAGGTGCAGCTTTTGTTTACAATCCAGTAAGTGCAGCGGCTATTTCAGAAAAGTTTGTCATTGGAAGGATGGAACATGCATGCCCTCATTGTGGTGCTCTGAAGTGGAGGGGCGAAACTAAAGGCATGTGTTGCTGCAATGGAAAAGTAAGTCTGCCTGTACTTCAAACACCTCCAGAACCACTTAAGTCACTTATGGCCAATGAAACGGATGCATCTAAGCATTTTCTTCAGAACATTAGACTGTACAATAGGGCGGAGCGTAAAAAAAAAGTTTTCGATTTCGTTTTTGCCCTAGTGTGGATAAGTTGCGTACTGGTGGGTAGGTCACGTATGCAAAGTTTTGGGAAAAACAAAAAATGTCTTCCGTCTCCATTTCGGCCGTGATTTTTAGCAGATTTTTACCATACAGTTAAAAATGTGTATTTCCATTGTTTTGTATGCAACTCGTCATTTTGTTCTTAAATAAAATACAGAGGTAATTCGAAACTTAATACAGAAAGGCAGCAGTGGACACACTGCATGCAGAAAGGTAATGAAATATTTTGGCATGTAAACATTGTCAACAACAACTTTAGAAACGATTCTTAAAACCTTCGTGAAACACTCACGGAAATTGTTCGACATTTTTTCATGTAAGTTTGTTTCTTTTAACAAATGTTCTTTCCCAAAGCATAAAAAGATCCCTAAAATGGAAAGAACTTTTCTTATAGACCAACGGGCAAATGTCCAACTTAGGCAAATGTCCATAGGCGCAGTTGACTTAAAAGAAACTGAAAGAAACGAGCGGATAGGAAACAGAAAGAGACAGAAGCTGCAAGTCTTAAAATAAACGTTTCGCCATCTGTTACGCCATCTAGGCTCACATATCCTGATTCAGATTCTAGCGTGAATCCACATAACTTCGATAGTGACATAGATCACTTGAAGCCTTCCCCATCCACATCCAGGATGACTCAATCTGAAGGTAAAAAGACGTTAAGATCAAGCCGATACCCAGCAGTTGCTACAGCTTGTGACAGAACCGGAGTTTCAGATCGGGCTGGAGCCATCATTGTAAGCACTGTTTTAGAAGATTTGGGGATGATTACCAAAAAAGACACTTTAAATGTAATTTATAGACATAAAATAGGAAGAGAGAGGAAAAAAATTCGAAAAGAATATCAGCAAGGAAATGAAAGACAGCTGGAACCACTGAAGGGACTTTATTTTGACAGAAGGAAGAACAAAACTCTAATGCAAGAGAGCGTAGGGGGAAAGATGTACCAAAAAAAACAGTCCTGGAAGAACACGTTACAATGATTAAGGAACCTGGAAGCAAGTACCTTGGAGACATAGCACTGACTTCATCATCAGCTTTGAGTATTTCTCAAATGATGCTGCAATTCATGGAAAATAAGAATATTGACATTCATCAACTAGTAGCAATAGGGTGCGAAGGAACAAACGTTAATACTGGCTATAAAATCGACGTGTTTCGCCTTTCTGGGGAAGCCATTGAGAAACCCTTGCACTGGTTTATCTGCCAGTTACACGCAAATGAGTTGCCTCTCGACATTTAGTGCAGCATTTGGATGGTGGAACGGGTGGCCCTAATGCATTTTCTGGTCCTACTGGGAAAATATTGGCAAATTGTAAAAACCTCCCAGTTGTGAGATTTGTAGACATTTCGAGCGAATTTCCGAAAATCGACATAAAGGATCTTAGAACACACAAGCGATAGCTTTGGGATATTTGTCAAACTGTCACAAATAGAAACTGTTCATCAAGTTTGTCACAAAAGCACCCTGGTAAAATGTCTGATGCACGTTGGCTAACAACTGCAAATCGAATAAAGCGTTTATACATTAGCTTGTCAGAGCCTTCAAGCCAACTTCAAACTCTGGCAGAGTTCATCAAGAAAGTGTACCCACCTATGTGGTTTACAGTCAAATCCATATTGCACGTATGGTCCACGAAATTTATTGAAGACAATAAACGTCTCACGCTATCTTAAAAACGATTTAAAGACGGTGGTCGATCCCATTATCCAGAGAAATGGCTATTTCGACCACCCGGAAGCAATAATCTTGTCAATGATCACAGACGACAGAAAGTCCATTGCAGAACTTGGACTACGTAGGATTTTACGTCCAAGAAAGGAAAAAAAAGGGAAAGAATCAGACACTACAACATTCTGTCACTCAACTTCGAGGCAGTTTCATATATAGACCTCATTGATTGGCAGAAATGTAATTTGACGGAACTCCCAATTGACAGAAGATGATTTCAGAAATTTGATTTCCAGTGGAGAGTCTGTAGCTCAACACCTGGGAAGCCTAAAATTTCCTTGCCACACCCAAAGTGTTGAACGTATCGTGAAACTAGTAACAGAGGTTTCTGCGGCTGTGTGTGGAGAAAATAAGCGTGACGGTTTAGTTAGAACCCGAACAGAGTTGAAAAAAGCTATGCCACCATTTGAAACCAAATGCTAGTACCGAGTAAAACCGAAATAACTGCAAGGGCAAAGGTATGGTTGGGTGGATAGGTGGGCACGGGTGGAACTTGCAATGCAGCCACCTCCCCGTTGTGAGTTCTGGGATTTTTTCTGAATTTTATTTCAGAAAAAGCGAAAAGCTGCATGCAAAACAATGGAAATACACATTTTTAACTGTATGGTAAAATTCTGCTAAAATTCACGGCCGAAATGGAGACGGAAGATATTTTTTGTTTTTCCCAAAACTTTGCATACGTGACCTACCCACCAGTACACAACTTTTCCGCACTAGGGCAAAAACAAAATCGAAAACTTTTTTTTTTCGCTCCGCCCTACTGTACAACTCTGCTTTTCAAATGACTTCATTTGGCTCAAGCAGCATTGTTGCTGAACGTGGATTTATGCCGACATTCAAAGTTCAAGGGCAGGTTTATCATAGAATTGGAGCCATGTTACCCCTAGAAAATGAGGAGCACCAATTTCTTCAAATATATTTTGTGGGAGATGAACGGAAACAGGCAGAGCATCGTTGCACCACCATTCCGGGAACACGTGAGGATATTATCTTGCAGTTACAGTCTTTTTTGGATAGGTATAATAATTATGTACGAAGTTTCAAAACTGCACTGGATCGTATGCCGACAGATGATTACAGGTTAGTCATTCGAGCTGACAGGACCCCGGCTGGAGAGCACGAGCGACGTTTCAATGCCCCAGTTATAAATGAGGTGGCAGTTGTTATTAGTGGTAATGAATTTAATCAGAGGGACATAGTTTTGCAGAAAAAAGACAATCGCCTTCAACGTGTATGTGAAACACATAGATCATATGATGCCTTGCAATATCCGCTTATCTTTTGCAGGGAGAAGATGGATACCATTTTGAAATCAAGCAAGTTGATCCAACAACATTGATGCCTTCAGCTAAAAAAGTATCAGCTATGAATTTTTATTCTTATAGGTTGATGGTGCGAGAAAATGATTTCAACCTTATTTTGCGTTGTCGCCGACTTTTCAATTTGTTGTAGACATGTTCGCAAAAATAGAAAGTGAACGACTTTTGTATGTCAAACTCAACCAGAAGAAGCTCCGTGCAGATGAGTACATCCATCTTCGAGATGCTATGAACAATGATGCTAATTCTAGAGAAGTAGGTCAATTGGTTATTTTGCCCTCAACTTTCATTGGAAGTCCACGTCACATGCACGAATACACACAGGATGCTATGACGTATGTTAGAAATTATGGGCGACCTGACCTCTTCATAACTTTTACTTGCAATTCCAGTTGGAATGAAATTCAGGCAGAACTGATGGAAGGGCAGAAACAATATGATCGGCATGATTTGACGGCTAGAGCATTTCACTAGAAGCTTATACAGTTCATGAATTCCATTAGAAAATTTCACATCTTCGGTCAAGTCCGTGCTTGGATGTACACTATTGAGTGGCAGAAGAGAGGTTTGCCTCAT
This sequence comes from Dolomedes plantarius, assembly GCA_907164885.2. Taxonomy (NCBI): domain Eukaryota; kingdom Metazoa; phylum Arthropoda; class Arachnida; order Araneae; family Dolomedidae; genus Dolomedes; species Dolomedes plantarius. The sequence goes on along the minus strand of OU015491.1, from coordinate 191,688,554 downwards.
GCACATATTTTGGTGTGGCTCAAAAACAAGATTGTGTCGAGTGACGTTGATAAAATTATATCAGCTGAAATTCCAGATCCTCAAGAAGATTCCATCCTCTTTGAAGTCATTGTGAAAAATATGATTCATGGACCTTGCGGAACAATCAATCCTACTTCTCCATGCATGAAAGAAGGCAAGTGTACAAAGAATTATCCAAGGAAACTCATTAAGGAAACTCAGACTGGAATGGATGGCTATCCCCTATACAGAAGGAGAAGTCCTGAAGATGGTGGAAGAGTTACGAAGATCAAGGTAAAAGTTGGAAATTCCTACAGAGAGTTTGAAATTGACAACAAGTGTGTTGTCCCTTACTGTCCTTTATTGTCAAGGTTATTTCAGGCACACATTAATGTTGAATACTGCAGCTCCGTCAAGTCCATTAAATACATCTGCAAATATATCAATAAGGGTAGCGATCAAGCAGTTTTTTCTTTTCAGGAAGACGGATCTGTTATCAATGAGATTGAAAAGTACCAAATGGGCAGGTACATTAGCAGCAATGAAGCAGTTTGGAGAATTTTTAGTTTCCCAATTCATGAAAGGATCCCTTCAATTTTTCACCTCAATTTACACTTGGAAAATGGGCAGCGTGTCTATTTCACTGAAGAAAATATAGAAGAGAGGATTATGCATCCACCAAAAACAACATTAACTGCTTTCTTCGAACTGTGTCAAAATGATGATTTTGCAAGGACCCTGCTATACTGTGAGTTGCCAAAATATTACACATGGAATGCTAATCAAAAAGTTTTTATGCGCAGAAAACAGGGAGTTGCAGTAGATGGTCATCCTGGTATCAGAGCAACAGAAAATCTTGGCCGTGTTTACACAGTACATCCAACAAATTTTGAATGTTTTTATCTCCGAATTTCGCTTCACACCGTTACAGGTCCTATTTACTTTAAAGACCTTAGGACTGTTGATGGGGAAATTTGTGATACTTTTCGTGATGCCTGCTTAAGGCGGGGTTTGTTGGAGGATGATGCACATTGGGATGCTACTATGTTTGAGGCTGCTGCGACTAAATCACCAAAAAACCTGAGGATTTTATTTGCAATCATAATCGTTAATTGTGGAGTTGCAGATCCCATGAAATTATGGAATGCATACAAAGAGAGTCTTTCTGAAGACATACGTCTCCAAGCTCAAATGATGATTTCTGGTGAAAATATTCGATTTACTCCTGCAATATTCAATCAAGCTCTCATCCTTATTGAAGACAAGGCTTTAGAAATGATAGGCAAAAGAATCCAAGACATAGGCCTTCCTACTCCCGACAGAAATCCTAATACACTCACTACAGAGATGACTAGAGAGACATCATACAGCATTGAAGAATTGAGAAGATACATATCACAGAATGAACCGCTTTTGACCGATGATCAAAGAGCTGCTTACAATACCATCTTGGAAGAAGTACCAAAAAAAAGGGGGAAGATTTTTTTTCTAGATGCACCAGGAGGAACAGGTAAGACATTTCTCATCAAGTTGTTACTTGCAAAAATTCGAGAAAATTCCAAAGTAGCTATTGCTGTGGCCTCTTCGGGAATTGCTGCAACTTTGCTCCCTGGGGGAAGAACAGCACATTCAGCTTTCAAGTTACCGCTTAATCTGGCCCGAAGTGAAAATTCTATCTGCAATATACCTAAACGAACAGAAAAAGCTCAGGTTCTACAGGAAAGTCAAGTCATTGTATGGGATGAATGTACCATGTCCCACAAGAATGCTTTGCAGGCCCTCAATCAAACGCTTCAATTTTTAAGAGGCAATGATTTACTCACGGGGGGAGTCACCGTTGTATTGGCTGGAGATTTCCGACAAACATTGCTTGTCATTCCAAAAGGAACAATGGCGGATGAAATTAATGCATGCCTTAAATCATCACATCTTTGGAGACATGTTCACACTTTAAGACTTACTACAAATATGAGAGTTAATCTGTATGGCAACACATTGGACGGTCAGTTTGCTGACCATGTGTTAAATATTGGAAATGGATTAATACAACTTCATCCAGTAACTGGTCTCTTCAAACTCGGAGAAACATTTGTAATACAGTAGAGTCTGTTGATGAACTCAAAGCAAAAGTATTTCCAAATATTCAACAACATTTTACAGACCATAAGTGGCTTTGCGAACGTGCGATTCTTGCACCAAAAAATGATAGTGTAAACAACATCAACTTGAAGATTCAAGAAGAGTTGCCTGGAGAAGCTGTATTGTACAAATCAATAGATACCGTTGTTGAAGAAAATGAGGCTGTGCACTACCCTACTGAATTTTTAAACTCTTTAGAACCTCCCGGAATGCCACCGCATAATTTGGTACTGAAGACTGGATCACCAATTATGCTTCTCAGAAATTTAAATCCCCCAAGACTTTGCAACGGCACAAGATTAGTGGTTAAGCAGCTCCATCCTCATGTCATTGAAGCAAAAATTTTGACAGGCTGCGCCAAAAGCTTTCATTCCACGCATACCCCTCATTCCATCAGATATGCCCTTTCAATTCAGGCGCCTACATTTTCCAGTTCGTTTAGCTTTTGCAATGTCCATCAATAAAGCCCAAGGACAGTCTTTACATGTAGCTGGAGTCAACTTGGAATCACCTTGCTTTTCTCATGGACAGTTTTACGTTGCGTGTTCTAGAGTTGGATCTTCAAAAAGTTTGTACGTATTTGCTCCAAATCAAGAAACGAGAAACTTAGTCTATGAAGCTGCTTTGAGGTAATATGGGGATCAGTTTAACTGAACAGAGATTTATATGGAGTTTATTATGGAGAGAATGGTTCTATTATTGTTACAGAATCTTGCATTTATGGAGATATTTTTTTATGGAGACATTCATTATGGAGATTTTTATTATGCAGATATTTATTGCTACAGAATCTTGCATTTATGATGCGTGGAGCCCTTAATTGCAGATTTCTACTAATTTTTTCGTTTGTCAGTGCATTCTAGCTATACTTTAAAACTTTATTTTTTTTTGCTACAGAATCTTGCATTTATGGTGGGTGGAGCCCTTAATTGCAGATTTCTATTAATTTTTTCGTTTTTGAGTGTATTCTAGCTATACTTTAATACTTTATTTTTTTTGCTACAGAACTTGCATTTATGGTGCGTGGAGTCCTAATTTCCAGATTTCTGTTAATTTTTTGGTTTGTCAATACCTTGAACCTATACTTTAATACTTTAATTTTTTTGCTACAGAATCTTGCATTTATGGTGCGTGGAGCCCTTAATTGCAGATTTCTATTAATTTTTTCGTTTGTCAGACCTAATTGCCTTAAGTTGATGAGTCTGCATAAATTCTACAAAATTAAACAAGGAAACATATCCCTACTGGGGAATCCTCGCCTTGCATATTTCAGAAAAGGAGGATAAGACGCCTTTGCTGTACGCCTAGCGTGGTGTGGAAATCAGCAATTTATTAATTTAAAACCTCTTTTCTAAGAATTCTAGGTATTTTTTCTACCGTGACGAACTTCACGCAATCGTATGATGGGAGCGGGTCCCTAAACCGACCGGCTAGACAGGCGAAGCACGGCCAAGTAAATTTGACATTTTTACTTTTCAGATTTTAGTGCTACAATGATGAAAGGCTGAAATTCTGAGATGTGTATAATATTTCACATATATTTTTTCTATGTTATTTATACTGTGTTAATTTTTAAATTGATTTTGGTTAACAAACATTCTTAAAATCCCGGGCATCGCCGGGTACTTCAGCTAGTTTTTGATATAAGTCTCAACGTTTTGCACAAGCAGGGAAATAGCATTGATTTTGCCCTGGAATTTCAAAAATAGAAATTTTGAAGACCTTGACATCTCTGGTAAGCCTCGTAAGTAAATAGGACCTTCTAGTAATTTCGTTGTCATTACGTTGACCACCACGGTACAGACAGTGATCATAAGGTACAGTTATTTTATAAGTAATCAGAATTGCTTTTATATTTGTAGCAGTGCTCATATATATAATTACCTAGAAACCAGTTCGTTACAAAATATGAATTGCGAGAATGACGACAGAATCCATGGCTTTTCACTTTGGAGTGAAAGAATTATTAAAATACATATGATTACCTTCATAACTGCCAAGATGTTTCTTTTGTGGAATGGCTACTCCCTCGCACGGACATCTTTTTTGTCTGGTTGAGTAACGAAATCTCATGAAAAAAACCGACCCACTGCCCTCTGAATCTGTAAGAAATACATGCAATTTTCCATTATGGTACAGAGTACTTATATGTCACTTATTCACTTATTGCTTGTTTCAAAACTTTCTGTATAAATATTTTCAAAAGAGTTTTGAAAAGTCTGCACAGTGGTATCTTGATATAATGATTTTTTTTTAAAACTGGAATGTCTGGAACATCTTTTTGAATAATTCTCGATCTAACGAACTGTTAAAGTGAGCAGGGACCTATTAGCATGTGGGCATACTCGTGTCAGATCTACAAAAATTGTAGGCATCCGAAAGTGAAGTCTTCAAAACAATTTGTTCATAAAACAATATATATTACCTCAATTCAGCTCATTAGTTGAAATAGGTTGATTTCTAATTATAGTTGTCAGACAACTTTTCTAAATATAAAAACATTGTAATTTTTTTTATTAGCATTTCCCATTTCAAAAATTTGAGCTTTAGATTCTTTTTTAACTCTAAGCCCGTCTGCACACGGAGCAACCCAAAAGAAACTGATAACTGACTCAAATCACAAACCAGTCTGTGATGAGTCGCAACCTATGTAATTGAATGAAGCCACGCACACGGCGCAACTGGTTACAAACCCGTCCAACCCAAAAGAAACTGATAACTGACTCAAATCACAAACCAGTCCGTGATGAGTCGCAACCTATGTAATTGAATGAAGCCACGCACACGGCGCAACTGGTTACAAACCCGTCCAACCCAAAAGAAACTGATAACTGACTCAAATCACAAACCAGTCCGTGATGAGTCGCAACCTATGTAATTGAATGAAGCCACGCACACGGCGCAACTGGTTACAAACCCGTCCGGACGGTTTGTAACCAGTCACTAATGGTGGATGTACTACTTTTATAGTTATTTATGTCCATAAAAATGTCACTAAGGAACATTGTAGTTAGGTACCTTTTAATCAGAATTCTCAAACCCAAAATATCTTCGCCAGAGCTAAATGAAGAATCGCTTAGAGTAGGAGTCTTCAACCCATGGGCCGCCGAAACATTTCGATCAGGCAACACGAAAGAATGATATAAATTTGGAAAAAAAAGAAAAAACCCACCTTAGAACGTCGTCAAGTCCTCTCAGACAAACACGATCAAACAGGCACGGGCAAAAGTAGCCCACGGCACATAGGTTTATCAAAATAGCAAACTGGTAATTGTATTCAGAATCTTAAGACGAAATAAACGCAAAAAGCACAGCAGGCCAAAGCTCTTTCTTTCCAGAACTTCGCGTGCCTCTCGTCCTCCTGCATACATTCTGTTTCATGCAATATAAAGTACAAAATACATTGATTCAACTCCCATTTTTTGTTGTTTGTAGAAAATAATAAATAATTTTTTTTAATTAATAAGAGTTATAAAGGTACAAAAAGGTACAAAATACTTTTTAAAACACACAAAACTTCAGTGACCTGTTTTGAAGGAATTAATCCTTTACCATACCGATATGAAAAGCAAATCAAGCAATCATCTCAAAGGCTGAAGTTCGTTTGCAAATAATACATTTTCTCCTCTACCTATATTACTTATTTAACAGATATGTGGCCCGCGGAACATTGCGAATTTATTGGTGTGGCCCACGAACGTGAAAGGTTGAAGACCTCTAGTTTAGAGCCTCTTCTTCAGAAACTGAGTCTTCGTACAACAAATCATCAAACAGGGAATACACGATTTCATCAGCTTTCGCCTAATTGAATAACGCTACGAACCATCAGCTTGTTGTTGAAATGTGATCCCACATGTGCACATTAAATGAATCTTTTAACTTTAGATGTCGGTGGATTTGATTGGATATCTATTTTACTAAAATGATCCCTCTTTCAGCAAATGAAGCAAAAAATATATCATGCAACTTTTTTTACAGAACAGAAAAAAAAATTATGGTAACGATTTATTCGAAACCCCTTCTTCCGAAAAAAAATGCAATAGAATACATTTACATGTATATTAATGTAAACCAGAAGTTTTAGGCAGAGTGAAATTTCAACTCATAATTTGGATTACAGGCGCATAAAATGCACCCCATATTTTAGGCGTAGAGTAAAACCTTATTTATCCGACCCTCGTTTATCCGAATCTCCAGATAATCTGGATCAGATTTGTAGACTTTTTTTTAATTTAATGTTGACATTAGATAATAATTTTTAACTGTGATAGCAAGACCGTAACTTAAAGCACGCCAAATATTCACTTTTTAGTTTGATTCAATATACAGGTCCTGCATAGATTGTACAATAAATTATGGTAATAAAATGCTTTTTGTTGAGTTTAAGAAAGCTTTACTAGAGTGTCACAGGGTGTTGACGTGGATTGACTTAGAAAATTTATTTTTATATTTTTTAATGTCTTGTAAACAATACTATGTAATTTTGTTACAAAAAATAGTTTTTTATCGTAATAAACGGCAAGTCTTCTTAGTTAAAGATTTTTTTTTGCTTATTACCCATATTACCCGAACTATCCGGATTGCATATGGTCCCAGTCAGTCCGGATAAACGAGGTTTTACTATATTTCGATGGAAAAAAAGTGCGTCCTATCCGCTGGCAAATACGGTAACTTCTGCATGAAATACTTTGACGCTTATGCGTAAAAATACGTAAGTAATAGAATTATGTTTATTAAAATTTTGATACTTTTTACCACAATTGAAAGATATAAAAAAATAAAATATTCCGAGCAACGAATGTGTGTGCGCGCGAGAAAAAGCGCGCAGGTAAGGTACCGTATATTTCTCTGTTCCACTGAAATGCTTTTTTAACTCACTGTGTGTACATACCCTGCTATACATACGAAAAAAATAAGCATTCGACCTTTCACGTTCATGTATGCAGAAATTCTAAAAATTTGGTGACGAAAAAACAAATAAAACCAGAAGAAAAAAAATCCCGCAGGCATAACAAACTTTAAAGAAACGGTTTACTCATAACACATACGCATAAATTCATTAAATATGATAAAAGTCAACAAAGGATTTCCTTCTCTGGAAGGGGAAAAAACTGTTTTCCGAATGTGTGTTTGATAACGTCTGAAAAATCGCTGATTTTTAAAAGTAAAACAAACAGACACGACGTGGAAAAGAACCTCCGGACATAAAAGGAAGAGAAGAGGATTCGTGCACTAAGTCGTCGGGGGAATAAATATTGTTACTCAGTGATTAAAAAAATCTTGTCAGCTTTATGTAATGTATGAAATTGACAAATTAAGGTCAGATACTTCATTGAAAAAAAAACAGTTTCTTAATTCTACTGTAAACTCAGTGAATTCAGTCTTAGGTTACTTCAATTAATCAAGAGAGTAATTAAGCTGACACAGTGAAAAATAATTCCTCGTTGAACATTCACTGAGCTATTTTGTGTAAAAAAAGTAATGAAACACTTATCTATATACGTATATAAAACAGTTTAGTGACTGACTGACTGACAGATAACGCACAGACCAAACTGCTATAGACCTAAAGGGTTGAAATGCTGCATGGCGATTCTGCTTACAGTGTAGGGGTGCACTAAGAAAGATTTTTGAAAAAAATTTCTTAGATTTTTTAAATTTAAATTTTTAAGCTGTTATTGTAACTTTTTTAAAGTTTGCACTGAAAATAATAATTTGAGGGTTATAAAATTTATATCACAGGAAAAATCATAAAAATTCCTTTAAAACGAAATCGTTTTAGAATCTTAAACTCCATTTTCGGATTTTTGGTGAATTTTTAAAGATTAATTTTTAGAATTTAATTTAATAAATGCTGATCACGTGAATTCTTTTTTTTTGTGATACTTCAAATTAATTTTGCGTCACGTGCATAACAACGAAATAAATTGACAAAAAAAATACTGAAATACGGTAAATGATAAAATTTAACCACTAGACTAATTGAGATGGAAGTTTTTAAGAATTTAATTCAAATTAGTATGTTTTATACATATTAAAAATAAAAATTAATTGCCTACATTGACCATTGTATTTAATTTGAATATTTTCTTCTACATTATTTTGTCTATAAAAATATCCGTTACGATTTTTTTATAGATATATTTTTTGATTTTTTTTGGGCATAAATTGCATACATTAAGTGTTGTATTTAATTTGAATGTACTCCGTAGCGAATCACGAGTATACAGCTAGTATGCAGATATATATTGAATATTTTTGAACTGTCTGTCGGAATAAGACTAATTATAGGCTCCTTACCCATCAAGTTTTATAGGGATTTTTTAGAAATTCCGAGAAAAATCTTATGCCTAAAAATTATTATCTTACTTCTCTTTTATGGGTCTAGAAGTGTTGAACAAAATTAATGGGGTTCCTGGTATTAGAGGAACATTTTTTAATGCAATTGGTCCCCCGGAAACAGCACATATTCGAGCATTTTCATCTTCTGTCTGTGCAACTGTTTAACTTGAGTTCGGGCAGTGGTTAGTTAATTCAAGGCCGTCGTGCTGATGAGTTGGGAGAACACATTGTCATATCTTGCCGACTTTAGAAAAGATAAAATTGTTTGAAATCGCATAACTCAAGAGTTTCCAGCCGTTTTCAAGATTTTTTTTTCCGCTAAAAGAGTTTTTTCCTCTTTCGAACCAATTTTGTAAAATAACCTGCCACATTTGGGTAAATATCAAGAACATGATACGCAAAGCCTTTTTTTTTCGCCAAAGATTTGTTGCTTTTGTGGGTTTTCTAAAAAGAACACTAAATTTTCACACCCTTGTTCTTCAATTTGTAATGCCACATTGGCGCTATATCGCCACATGTTGGCGACCGTATTATGACCGTATCATGTACTTCATATTAATCCTCATTTGAATCAAAAGACATTTTAACAAAGTAAAGAAAACACATTAAAATTATATTTTTCAGATCTAATTCTAACTTAATATATTATTGACTTAATATATAACTTACCTTAGGTGGCAAGTTCACCAAATTTATATTAAATTAAATATATAATAAGCATGAGCATGATGGACTTTCAACATTTTGTGTACCCGCTGCGGTAGACTACAAAATACTTCCTTCCATTCATCAAAATTCACTGATACATTCATAAGAAGAATACCGTGTTTAGTCATATTGAAATAAATGATAACTGCAAATCTTTGTGATGAATAATCTATACTTATATATAAAGAGAGAGAGCGATTTTGTACGTGGAGGGTAATCTTCAGAACCACTGTACCGATTTTAAAAATTCTTTCACTGTTTGAAAGGTACAGTATTCCAGATGGACATAGGCTATATATTATGTATATCTGATCAGTAGAAATAAAGTTAGGGGCTTAATCCTAACAATCTCCATTGTTTCCGCTACTGTCGTCTACCGCTTTTTGTTCCGAAGTCTTCAACGATACTTAGCGTGGTGCTATCTATATCTATACTTATATATAAAGAGAGAGAGAGCGATTTTGTACGTGGAGGGTAATCTTCAGAACCACTGTACCGATTTTAAAAATTCTTTCACTGTTTGAAAGGTACAGTATTCCAGATGGACATAGGCTATATATTATGTATATCTGATCAGTAGAAATAAAGTTAGGGGCTTAATCCTAACAATCTCCATTGTTTCCGCTACTGTCGTCTACCGCTTTTTGTTCCGAAGATTTCAACGATCCTTATCGTGGTGCTATCGCGGTGGGCTTCTGTTCTGACGCTAGCGGTTCGACCCTAGCCGTTCTCCGGCACGCCTTTTTCTTTTAAAAAAATTATTTTAATTATTAACTAACATAAAATTAATTTAAGGTATTATTTAGGTTATTGTTAAGGTAAAAAAAGATTTACAATTTATTGGCTATCAACTGGAAATTTATTGGTATAATATTTTGTTCAACCCGGACAAAGTCGGGACGGGCCGCTAGTTTATTATAAATATATATAATTTTTTTTTGCATTAGTTGCATACATTGACCGTTGTATTTAATTTGAATGTACTCCGTAGCGAAGCGCGGGTTTTCAGCTAGTCCTCTAATATAATTTTAACAGTAAAAAAATATGATTTTATAGAATACATTTTGTAACTCGCTTGCGGCTCGTAATACTAACTCGTAGAACTAACGGTTTGGAACATGTTTCTGACGAGCTATAATGCCAGTAATATCGTTGTGGCTGTAAAATGGTCTTCACAAAATTAAAAATTGAGAAAGAAGCAAAGCGAAATCACACACATTTTAAGGGTCTGTTCACATAGAATCCGACAGCGTCAGTGGTCTGTCAGTCAGTCACTGAACTGTTTTATATAGAGAGATAAGTGTTTTATTACTTTTATTACACAAAATAGCTCTGTGAATGTTGAACAAGGAATTATTTTTATTGACATATTTTAAACCAATCACAGACTTCAACAATTTCGTGGTTAATCGTCTGGAGGTTTGTAATTGGTGAAATATATTTCAATACGAGTAACGCTGACGATGATGGATTCTACGTGAACAGTCCCCAATTATCAAAACGAACGAGCAATGGAACGCCAAGCTGTTGCTACTCCAGATTAATAAAACTTTATAGAAACAGAACATGGAGCCATCTCCAGTAAATCACCGAAGCAGGTATTTTGGGAAAAGTTCAGTTTCTCTTGAATGCTGAATTTTACGGTTTTTACAAATCTGAACAACTGTAATTTGATCGAGCTCTTACTAATGATTTTATTGTATTACTCATTTTTTGCATTAGGTTTTCATTTTTTACTATAAATATTATAGAATGGTGGCAGAGTATCTACTTTCTGCAACAGCTTTCTATGTCCTTATTGACAGTACTAAATTCTGATCAGCAGCTTTGGGAAAGTTTAGTCTAACAAAAATGACGTTTTCGCGATGGCGCAGTGATCATAGGACGCTACAGCTATCTACCTCTCGAAAGGGGTTGAAATATTTCGTGAACCTCAAGAATACTATAGATGCGTTTTTTTCCCCCAGAAATTTGGGCCATAAGATGGTTCTGTTTCTAAGTGTAGAAAATTCAACGGTGCGCAAGTTTACATTTTCCAGAAATATCCCAGTGACAGAATGCTTGATTTGTTTTTAAACTTCCCGACCAACTAGCATTCAGTAACAAAATGTTTCAGTGTAGCGAAAAAGCAAACTGATGACTGATGAAACTTCGTTGTACATGATGGGTTGAGAGAAACTTGTCTAGATTATGGTTGACCTACTGCAAGCCGCAGCTAAAGCTCCTTATAATATTCTACTGCGAGAAAGCAAAGATGCTGCTTAAGCCGGTATCTTACAATGCTGTTACAAAAAGCAGATTTTAGAGTATTCCTGATGTCAATTTAAAAATGGCTAAGCAACGTATCGTGTTATTAATAACCTTATTAGCATTAGTCTCTATCTACAGATAGTCACCTTGAATTTGTTGCCTCCCATTGAAAATTTATAATTTCAATTGAGACTAGAACTAAAGAAAATGCAGTCAATGATATCAAGATAATACTTGAAAAATGTAGAGAAGCAACTGAAAACATAGGTTCAAGAATTTTTATAACCGAGTTGGTGATTCACTGAGTCACTGCGCCATCTGGGAATGCTGAATGGTTTTTCCTGAGAGTAATTTTTCTACCATAGGTGATGGTACACATTAAGGGTTATACGTTTGAAAAGGTTCATGAATTTAAATACCTTGGTACTATAATTAATGACAAAAATAAACTAAGAGCAGAAATTGATAACAGAATCAAAATGGCTAATAAATGCTTCTTTGGGCTGAGAAGACAATTGAGATCTAATCTTATCAATCGAAAAACTAAATTAAGAATTTATAAGACACTACCTGTCTTACTTTAGGCAAGTGAAGCATGAACCTTGAGCATAGACACGCAGCGCTCACTGGACATGCTTGACCAGAAAAATCATCAGGGCTATATTTGGCCCAGTGCAGGAAGAGGGACGTTGGAGAACCAGACATAATATTGAACTGTATAGGCTTTATGGGCAATCACAAATAACACAAGTGAAGGGTCCAGGGGTAAAACGACTTTATAGCCATTTCTGCGAAAATGAGTTAGCAGTGCCATATTGTAGCTTTCACGGAGTACTAACACCACGTGCATTCATATATGGGGCAGAACCCCTTCAAAGCCGTTAAAAATAGCGATAAAGTTTCGGTGTTCCATAGAAAAACCACGTTTCTCCAACTTTCAAATTCGTTTTTCTCAAAACGAGGTTTTGGAGTAAAGTGGTTTTACCCCTGGACCCTTCAAGTCATCCATAGTAATAGATTAAGATGGCTTGGCCATGTTTGGAGAAGTTCGGAAGATAATCCTACTAAGATCTTGACATTTAAAAAACTTGAGGGATCCCGAACTAGAGGTAGACCACCGACTAGATGGTGAAATGACGTTCAAAAAGACTTAAAGACTTAGAAAGTTAAAAATTGAAAAGGAGTCTTCGCAGATAGAAGACACTGCAGGGAGCGCGTGGTTGAGGCAGCCAGGGCCTGTAGGGGGCTGTTGTGCTTGTGAAGAAGAAGACGAAGATGGTACACAGCATGAAGCTATGAGATCTTAAAGCTTCATGGTACACCGTAAAGATCTTCAACCCGTGTTTCTCTGGCAGATTGCTCGCTGTCGCTGAATCTGTCCTTGTAATTTTCATTTAAAATCGAAGCTAAAATGTGAAAAATCAGTAAGAAAAGTGACTGAACACATAGATAAAAGAAACATCACTACTACTGCAGTGAAAAATGATGGCGATAATTCTTTTTCCTTTCTTATTTTTTTTTTCACGTAATCCATCACTATTCGGATGAGTGAGAAGTTCATGGAGTTTTACTTTATGGTTTCACATCCCCTTCCCCGGGAACTATTGCTTTAGGCTTTATTTTTTTGTACAGGTGTTATTTAGGTCATGTTTCAGGATACGAGAATAAATAAAAAAAAATTCTCAAACTAAAATTTATGCTAAATATATAGTATCAGTTCTTGTTTAGGATTACCAAAGAACGTGAAATCCAACACAATAGTATGTTTCTGTCAGAAAACATGCTGAGGGTTCGTTACTAATCGCGAATTACATCTATCTATGTAGCTTTAGTCAAGAAAAAGTTCCTCGTTAGATTGTGAGTAGCTTATTGACAATCTCGTAAAATATCTCGTCAAGAGAGTGTGCACCTTATGGACAATAAATTTTACATGTAATATAGTTGTAAGATATAAGTGTATTTTTTTGTTTCATAAAGTATAAAGTTAATGAACATGTTTTTAGATATTCATTAAGCAGTTCTCAGTGACTCGCGTAAACTCAAGAATATATTGATGTACCCCCTAGTCTTGGGGGGCTGGACACCGCTAGTATACACAATAACCATGCACATTTAACCATTGTTTTCTGGTCATTCATATATTATTACAGCGGATTAATGTCATTCATATATTATTACAGCGGAAAAACCATTAATTACGTTTTCATCCAATATTGCGCCTTCTCCTCCGAAAATTTTTATGGCTACCTGATTGTTAAGCAGTTTTGTGTTCCTTGATGGTACAAGAGTTTATAAATATGAAGTAGGTTTTTTTTTTTTTTTAAATACTTACTGGTATTTGCAACTGGTATTTGCAATGTTCGAAAGAAATCTTTAGCAGATGAATTTGAATTGTAGATTCTGAATGAATGCGTTGAATATAAAGACTTACACATTTCCAGTGATAGGGGTTTCATTGTCAAAAAATGCAATTCATGTTTTGAATGTTAAAGAAAGAAGAGTATTTTCAAATATTCATATGCTTTTGAAGATGAAAAAAAAAAATCTTCACTCTTCAAATCTGATGAGCGATCATTTTCGGATTTGAAAAAAATTAAGATTTCTTTAAAACATCTTTGGGACCGACAATGGATAATAATCTTTCAAGTCTAAAATTTACGAAATCTCTATTCAGTTGGAGGAAATAATTGATATTTTCCAACTGAACGTATATCTGAGCCACAAACTTATTTTGTTATACAGCAAGACAAGAAACAGACTTTTTACCTTTGCTTATGTAATAATCTGTTAAACTCTTTGATTCTCATATTCTCCTAAGAAAAATTACTTAAACACAAAGAAAAATTCAATCAAGAATTTTTGGAGGGATTTGATAGTACCTGACTATTTAGTTGGAACATACATGTCTCCAAAATGATGAAATATATCAGTCTGGTACATTTCGATTTCAATTAACCGTTTGAATATAAAGGGGCCAAATATCGTAGCATCAAGTGGAAATATTTAGTAATAATAATTTTAAATGAAACTAGTTGGTTTAGTTCTAAAGAGACCTATGGGTAGTTCACACCATTCTTTGTTTCAAATTTGTTAATTTATAACATTTCTGGTACATTTCGACTTCAATTAACCGTTTGAATATAAAGGGGCCAAATATCGTAGCATCAATTGGAAATATTTAGTAATAATAATTTTAAATGAAACTAGTTGGTTTAGTTCTAAAGAGACCTATGGGTAGTTCACACTATTCTTTGTTTCAAATTTGTTAATTTATAACATTTCTGGTACACTTCGATTTCAATTAACCGTTTGAATATAAAGGGACCAAATATCGTAGCATCAAGTGGAAATATTTAGTAATAATAATTTTAAATGAAACTAGTTGGTTTAGTTCTAAAGAGACCTATGGGTAGTTCACACCATTCTTTGTTTCAAATTTGTTAATTTATAACATTTCTGGTACATTTCGACTTCAATTAACCGTTTGAATATAAAGGGGCCAAATATCGTAGCATCAAGTGTAAATATTTAGTAATAATAATTTTAAATGAAACTAGTTGGTTTAGTTCTAAAGAGACCTATGGGTAGTTCACACCATTCTTTGTTTCAAATTTGTTAATTTATAAAATGGTCTACAATTTTTTCATATTTTGGAATTATTACATTTTGTCAATTTTTATAAATAACATTTACTGAGTGGTCCGTGCGAAACTTTCGCATGCGAATAAAATATGGTTAATTTTATAGCGAGGTTGCTGGTTTATAGTAGGATGAAAGAAGAACCGGTTCATTTGTAGCAATTGTCTATTTGGAAGCATTTAAATCAGATATGTGCAGTAGAGAGAAGAGATGAATTAGAAGCGTTCCTTGACAACTTAGCAGATTTTTCTCATATACAATGCAGTTGTATACATAGAATCGAACGAATAAAATTTAAATTTAAAAAGACATACCAAAGAAAAATATCACAAACAAAATATTCTTCAGGGCGAAAGGAAAGAAGATTTTAAAACAAACAGTATTTCCAAGCAAAAAGAATAATGCACATTTATGCGGATGTTGCCAGTAAGGAAACTTATTAATTAATTCACAGAATGATAATAAAAGCAAACGATTTTAAAATTTAAAAGTTCAATGCGATTGATAGCGGTAAAATTTTAAAAAAAAGCTAGCGAGCGTGCCACCTAGGCGAAGAAAAATTGTTTATGCTGTTTATATTTCGATTTTTAAACAAACAATAAGATGTGTAATACTAAATTAACAATTCGCACAAAGTGGAGATCTTAATCCTTGAAATAGTACCTCATTTATCAATTTTGATTAGGTATGAAGGGAGAAAAATGGATAAAAAAAACCTTTTAGAAATAATATATAAAAATAGATAATATGTAAGCCAACAATATTAAAATTACGAGCTTCAAAAACGTATGTTGATTTTATTGATTGGCACTCGGGTGTCCTGCCAAGCGATGGAACAAATTTTAAGCAAATAAGTTCGTAAAGTACCAATGTTATAATGTTCATTAATGATTGATTTCCTTGGGCCATTCTGATATGACAAGGTGTAAGAAAGAGCAAGTTAGTTTAAATGTTTCAATCTGAATTATAGATGACTACTCCCCCTGCCCCAACAAAAATCCTGGGTGCCCGTCTGTATTCACACACAAGGGAAAGCGTACCGTCTTAAGTTATTAATAACCTAGCATCAAAATTGACACTTTAAAATCAGTGTCTTGATCGAGACATAGAGGTTTATTATCTAAATGAAAACTTCTGAGTTACACTGTACACGCACCATTCATAACGATTGGAACGACGGAACAGAATGAGCTCAGGTTCCATAGATTGGTTTACTTAAGGCTGCTGCGTACTAATTCTAGTGGATTCGCTCACCTCAGTGTTAACCTATGGAGAAAATATGTACCTTAGTGTTAACCTATGGAGAAAATATGTTTACTATTTACAGCTACATAAATTCTGATAATGCGATAAAAATGGTATTTTCAGATAGCCTGAATTTTTCTGTACCTTGCAACTTGATTCATTTTATAAATTAAAATTTTAAGCTGTTTTTGTAACTTTTTTTAAGTTTGCATTTAAAATAATACGAGGGTTATAAAATTTATATCACGAGAAATAGCATAAAAATTCCTTTAAAATGAAATCATTTTTTTTAAATCTTTACGTCCATTTTCTGATTTTTGGGGAATTTTTAAAGATTAAATTTTAGAATGTAATTTATTAAATCCTAATCACATTAATAAATTAAATTCCGTTTTAGGTTCCGTTTCTTTTTGTGATACGTTAAATTAATTTTGCGTCACGTGCATAACAAAGAAAGAAATTGACAAAAAAAATTTAAAATACAGTAAAAGATAAAATTTAACCTCTAGAATAATTGAGATGGAAGTTTTAAAGAACTTAATTCAAATTAGTATGTTTTATGGATATTAAACATACAAATTAATTGCATACATTGACCCTTGTATTTACTTTAAATATTTTCTTCTGCATTATTTTGTCTAAAAAATATCCGTTACGATTTTTTTTATAAATATATATCTATATAGATATATAATATATATATATATATATATATATATATATATATATATATATATATATATATATATATATATTAAATTAGTTGCATACATTGACCATTGTATTTAATTTGAATGTACTCCGTAGCGAAGTACGGTTATTCAGCTAGTATGTATATATATATATATATATATATATATATATATATATATATATATATATATATATATATATATATATATATATATATATATATATATATGTGATAATAATCACATTTGGAATATTTAGCACTTTGGAATTGACGCGTAGAACTTCTCGGAGATGCAGTCGGTATGAAAAGTGATGCAGTCGGGCTGAGTGTTCATCCAGGAAAACACTTACGAAATTTAGGAGATTAACACACGCGGAAACATAGAAGAGGAACACACATTTCCGACGATATCCAGGAAATCACCTTTATTCAATTATGAAGCATCGCCAAGGTATTAGCTGCAATGGCCACATGATTTGTCCGGCGTCCATGCCAGGACGGGACGTGTTAACAGCAGTGTTTACATGCCAGAGTTAAGAGAAAAGCGTTGTAACCACCGGACTGTGGACAGTAGGTCCGACAGCAACAAGAGTTAGAAACGAAGAGAGAGAAAAGTCTTCTGTTCATGCAATATTAAATGGGTGTTTTGCGATATTTACGCCAGAGGGCCTAAACTACTTAATTTTTAATTGGGCGACTTTAGATTCGTGGAGTTCACGTGTCCACTTAAGTTTATCGGGGACTTTACTGCTAGATCCCGCGCTTGCTAGAACCGCGAACTGTTGACCTGGCCGTAGGATAAGTGGTCATAAAGTTCTTGCAAAGTGGGGTTTTTGACGTTATACAAGACATAAATTCAGAGTGATTCGAGGGCTCTTCAAGAATTTTGACACTATACTGACATTCGAAATCTCATAAACTTTGAACACTCATATCTGGGGATGTTATTGAGTTCAGATACTTCACATGCCTGCTTAATGATCTGCAGGGCTACGATAAATTATACTTATTTTACTTTTAGGTCGCAATTTTGGAAAAGGGGTCGTACTTTATTAACAATAGAATATGCTTTAAAGTAAAGTAATTTAGGAAGACGTGGTTTCTTGTTACATATATATATATATATATATGTCACAATTTTGACGCATTTTAGTACTTTTCTGTTTAATTGTTTACTGCTTGCCCAAGCGATATAGACTGGATTTGGCGCGCTGCCAAAATTATAACTCGCGACGACGGATGGTTTTAGCATATGCAATTTTGCTTTCCTGAGGACCGTTATGGAGGAACGTAATCCTACGTTTAAAAAAAAAAGAAATATTCCCCAAGGTGTAAAATTCCTTTCTCTATTACGGAGTAAAATTTAAAAAAATATATATATTTAAATTGAAATCGGCTATTTATGGACACATTTTCACAATAGTTTAAGATTGAGGTGAGAGAATCCAATAGGGTTAGTACACAGCAGCCTTAATATCGAGTTTAGGAACAACGAAAACACATCTCCT
This sequence comes from Dolomedes plantarius, assembly GCA_907164885.2. Classification (NCBI taxonomy): domain Eukaryota; kingdom Metazoa; phylum Arthropoda; class Arachnida; order Araneae; family Dolomedidae; genus Dolomedes; species Dolomedes plantarius. Next base: position 191,670,029 of record OU015491.1, on the reverse strand, counting down.
TTTAAGATTATCTGAAGGTACTCACGAAACTGAAGGTGATCCCCCCCCTAAAATTTTAACAATAAAAAGTAAATGCTTCTAAGGTTAATTATAACTTAACTGTTTTTTTTAAAGACTATTATGAGTTTAGAGATAAATAAGCCAGCGATCTACAACTGAAGCGGAAAGTGCAAATCGTTTTTGGGATCGAATACTGTGGGCGTCTGCAACTGCTAATCAATCAAATGTGTAACAACCAGCCTTTAAGGAAATTAACAAAGAAAAACAGTGCGGGTAGTAAATATAGTGCTTCCTGCTCGATATGGTTTGGAGTTCGAAACGCATTTCATTATTCCGCGTGCTATTCATGTTGTAGTTTTGTCCATCCCAAAATTCGCCCGGCACCAACTCGCCGGCAATTATCTTGTTGTCGGAACGCAGAGAAGAAAAACACAGATGCAAATTATGGCGGCTGACGTCAGCTCGGAACGAGCTACACAAGAGAGGAGGCGGTGAGGCGAAAGGTAAGTCTGAGGCTAACTAGATAGTGCGTGTTTTCGCTATCCAGGGTTGATGCAGTTATTTAGATTAAATTTGATTTGCGAAAATCTGTCTGCTGTTGCAGAAATTCTACGGGGACCCATGACGCCAACAAGGAATAGAGATGGCGGCTGAACAGGAAAGCTGAGTGCCACGTGCAGGAATTATTGGAAGTTGATGTACGGGGAGAGATGCTCAAATTTAACTTTAAGGCATCTAGAGATGAGAGCTCCGAGTACGATTTGTAAGTTAGGGGCTTTGTATACATTTTGGTCATTCATTCTTGGGTGAACGCTCAAGTCTAGCCTCAATTAAAACTTAGCTAGGCATTGGGCTATAATCCTAATATCTTGCACTGGATATTGACCATGCACTACTAAGCAGTACTTAGGCTATAAAAGAAAAGATAAAACCTTTGTTCTCGAGGAATAAACAGGAAAACCAACGTAAATAAAGCACAAATAACAGTAAGATACAATTATTTTGCATACGGCCGTTTCGAAGCTACAAAGGAGCTTCTTCATCAGTGCAACGAACTTAGTGGCAGCTCAAAAAAGCCGAAGACTCGCTTCGAAACGGCCGTATGCAAAATAATTGCATCTTACTGCTATTTGTGCTTTATTTACGTTGGTTTTCCTGTTTACTTAAGTTATAGACATATTTGATTCCTCACACATTGTACTCCTGGTCAGGCAATCTTAGAATTGTAAGAACAAAACTTTAGACAAAATTTTAAATTAAAATCTTACATTCAGGTAACCCTAAAATTAGGATTTCGGGGGGGAGGGATGTTCTCCCTAATTTCCCCCCTATTCCGCTCAAATTGTCTTGGTTAGGCAATCTTAGAATTCTAAAAAGAACAAAACTTTAAGAAAAATTAAAAATTAAAAACTTACATTGAAGTAAGTTTAGGTGGTTTAGGGGGAAATTCCAAACGTAAACAAATCTAAATCTGAAGTGTTTTTTTTCACTTTATTTGACCAACCTACATGTTATTTAAATAAGTATTAATAGGATTATTATGACTATGAATTTGAAATTAAAATTTTTCTACTGAATGTTTTTGTTGCAAGCGCATACGAATGGGCAGCGTTATATAATGATATATACCGTAGATTGGGGTTACTTGGACCCAAAAAGTGAAGATTTTTGTACATTTCTTACCCAACGGTAGGCTTAATAACATATTTGTGCTGATAACCTGATGTGAACAACTTATTGGAAGATTCCCCAGGATTTTAGGTCTTTTTCAAACCAAAATTTTAATTACATATATATTTAATAAATTAGTGAAATTTGGGTTCAAGTAACCCCCTGATTGGGGTTTCTTGGACCCAACCTACATTTTACATGAAATATACAATTCAAATAGGTAGTGGGCTCAAGTAGCACCTAGGATCTTGAAATAAAAATAGAGGCTAATGTATGAAAAATTTATTTTACATTAAAACAGAAAACAAACCCTTTTTTATTTACAAATCTGATTGTTAACAGTGGATGCGTCTTCAAAACTAATTTTACCCAGTCACGCCCAGGGAGTTTGTTTTGGAAACATTTCACTGATCTTCCATGCATTGCAAGGTAAGACTTGGTAAGTCCAGTTCGTCTACGGGAAATCAAAAATCACAAATTTTGTCTAAATGACTGGCACAGTCTAACGCTTCTTTACAAGTAAATATGATTGGATGTCCAGGTTTGTTCAATAAACCATTCTTCAATCTCCTTTTTATAGTGGACCTACTAATTTTAAAGTGGGTTGAGGCATCTCTCTGAGACATTTCTCCTGACCCCACAACATTTAAACATTCTCTAATTTTTCAGCTGTAAAATCCACATACTTTCTGCTCCCAGGAGAGCTCTTGTAATTTTGGGACATTTTTGTACCAGATCTGCGAATTAATGCACATGAACCGGTTTAACCATTTACTAAAAGGAACCCGGCATGAAGTAATGATATTAATTATTTTCGCAGTGAAATTTGAGAATGTCTGATCAAAAATGTAACTAGGGGTTAATTGGACCCACTTCCTTGCTTGGGTCCAAGTAACCCCATTTTTAGTTTATCAGCACACTAGTTAATACTTATAAATTTTACTGGGTTAATTGATTCTCTATTCATCTAAAACTATTGTTATATTCTTAAAGACTGTATTTGAAATGTAAATTTATCCTTACCTAATGTGGGACTGTAGTGTGTAAAGAAGTGAAAGTGGAAGTTATAAGGTCACAAAAAATCGTGTTTTTATCACAAAGCAACATATCCTGAACGAAAAAAAGGTGGGAACAGTGGGAACATGGTAAAGTTCCTCAGGACCTAGCTAATGCTCCTATCTGTTGGAGAGATTGTGAATTATATCTATATTTTATTGATAAGAGACCTAGGTGTAATTTAAAACACTTTTTCGGTTTGGGTCCAAGTAACCGCCTAGGGTCCAAGTAGCCCCAACTTACGGTACTGCTTTAAATATTTGGTCTTAAAATTCCGTAAATCAATGTTTTTCGTATATGAAAAGTGAGATCACTAAAAATTGAAAATAAGAAAAAGCAATATTATGTTATGGTTTGGTTAATTACCTTTTAAAGTCCACTTGATTATTAGCTAACATCACAAAACGAAAGAGGAATGTAGTGTATATAAGACGGAAAAAAAAATCTACAATATTCAACCTAGTTATAGAATTAGAAAATCATTGAGTGCATTTTGTATTCTAAAGACTTCGCTCTTATCGCAAACTAAACACCGTTTTTGGAATATCGATTCCTTCGAGCCGGTGATGATACTAAACATAACCGAAATCTGTTCCAGAATGTGTTCCAGATTTTTTTCCGGCCTGAGTGAGACGGTTCAGAAATTCGATTTCTCTCGGCACACCACGCAGTTTGCTTGTACACCATCCAAACAATGGCCTCCTCACAAAACGCCAGCACATCCCTCCCACCACCGAATTTTCGAACACAGCATTTTTTTTTCTTTCTTTTTACTACCGCTCTCAGATCCTCCCCTCCCCCTCATACACCGCTCTTAATTCATCGGGTCAGCAGCATCGAGGAACGAAAAGAGAACATCGCACAGAGGATAGGGGAAAAAAAATGGAACGTTCGAAAAACAGAAGAGAAAAAGAGAGGGGAAAAAACTGCGCTAGGAAGCAATTTCAGCTGAAGCAGGGGCGTCGGAATTGCCCACGAGGGGTGAAAAAAAAAAAAAAGAAGGGATGCAAGCAGAATTTTCGGGCCCCGTCATTAAAGGCGGGTAGGGAGAGGGAAGGAAAAGCAGGAAAAGGCCGGCACATCGCAATTACGGCCACCCCCACCCTACCCGGTCCCCCTACACTCCCTGATCGATGCTTATCCGCGGACCTAAAAAGAACACTGGACGAAGACGATGCGACATTTTGGATCTGGATCAGCACTTACTAAGGTGCCGCGCGGAGTGAGGTTGCCGAATTTATCAGGCTAATCGGATGACCGAGTGCACGTGTCACATGCCAAGAGTCCATGGTTGTGGATATTACGGTTGCCGACAGGAGTACCACTCTCTCCTACATTTGGGGAGAGAAGCATGAAAACTCCGATAAATTTGTCAGATGTCTTAAGGCAAGCAATTCCTCAGGAAAAAAAAAGAAGTGCTTGGATTTCTCCAACTGGGGAGATAGGGTGCACAGTACCCTAGGCTGAACTAAAGCTGAATTGGAACTTTAAAAAAAAAAAGATACTGTCATTTAACGAAACTACAGAGGGTTATTAACGTAGGATTACTTATCGTTCCTTACCACTTTTCTATGTATATATGTATATGTATATATGTATCTATATATATATGTACGTATGTATATACAGGGTGGTAATAAAAAAAACTTCTAGCAACCGTTCCATTCAACTGATCAAGATGAGATTTCAGGTATAGTTATTCAGAGGCGTGAGCTCGGAATTTTGTGAATGGCAACAAAGTGGCTCTCACGGTTACGGTTATAGGTACAGAAACTTGAAATTTTCGAATGGCAACGCCCACTGTTTCCCGTTGCAAAATGCCCAACGCATGCGAAAACCCTAAATAGCGTTGGAAGGGTACGTGTATAAAAAAAAAAACGGACGCGTTATGCAAGCACAAAAAAAAGCTCTGCGAACGGCCTACAAAAGCACGATCGGGCGCACGGAGGAAATTTCCATATGACAGAGGCAAGACACCAAGCACTGATGACAACACAGATCGCAGAAAAGAAAACTTTTATTTGGAATACACATTTTCCACATGGGTGCCATCATCGTGTTTTAGTTGGCCGTTCGCAGAGCTGTTTTTGTGCGTGCATAATACGTCCGTTTCTGTGATACACGTATCGTTCCAACGCTCTTTGGATTTTAGCATACGCTGAGCATTTTGCAACGGGAAAAAGTGGGCGTTGCCATTCTAAAATTTGGAGTTTCTCTACTTATAACCGTAACCGTGAGTGCCACTTTGTTGCCGTTCACAGAATCCCGAGCTCATACCTCTGAATAACTATATCTGAAATCTCATCTCGATCGGTTCAACGGAGCAGCCGCTAGAGGTCATATATCGGCAAAGTTTTTTTATGACCACCCTGTATATACATATATGCATATGTATGTCAAAATTTTGACGCATCTTGGTACTTTTCTGTTTGACTTGTCCAAGCGATAGACCGGGTTTGACGCGCTGCAAAATTATAACTCGTGAGGACGGACGGACGGACAGTTTTAGCGTCTGAAATTTTCCTTTCCGCAGGACCGTTATGGAGGAACGCAATCCTACGTTAAAAAATTAGGGATCCGCTGAAGTTTTACCGTCATAAAATTAAAATGTCTCATATGTATAACATTTTCTTGAAAGCTAAGATATCAAACTATTTAATACTTACTCATAAAGTTGTAACAACCATTTGCCAGGACCTGGACTCGAAAACTGGATCGATATTTTACCAATTGAACTATCCCATAATAACAGAATGGCTCATATCATGAATAGCCTTTCTCACACACTCTTATACCGAACAAATACCTGATAAACTTCAAAGTTATTTTTTTATATACATTTTTAAACGCACGTATGCGTTATGAATTAACAATATTTTCAAAATATTGCCGATATACTTTCGTTTTTCATCGTGAAACAAAAATATCGTATTAAAATGTGTGATACGATATGACATGAGCGAATGAATATAATCTCCATGACTGAACTTAAATGAAGTGCTCCTTATCTATCAAAATACCCGTTTTTAAGAAAGCTCACTGCAATGGCTTTTTGTATACTCATAGTTTTTTTATATAGTCATATCTTCAACGTTTATTTTACCGCAATAATTTATATATACTAACGAGAGATTCACGACTGAGATCATTCAATTTTTCTATGCAGTGAGTGAACCGTGGAAAATGGTGGACATTTTGAGTTTCTTTAACTGAAAAATAAGAAACGTTTTGACGTTAGAGACAGAAACATCATTCCATCTACCTGAAATCTATATACCTGGCCATCTACGTTCCATCTACCTGAGCTGGTCGTTGCCTGTCTACCTGTGACCTCACAAATTAAAATATCTACGACCAGTTGGGAAGCCACTTGTAGGCGAGTGAAATTCCTTTTCCATCCCTTGGAATAAAAAAATCGTTTGAAAAAAAGTTATTGTATCTAAATTCGCATTACCGCTGTCACGCAAAAACAAAGAATCTCTCCCACCTAAGAGAAAACTTCATTAAACTTTAATTCTGATTGCGTAAAGGCTTATTACATAAAAATAATTAAATAGACATTCGTTTCGTCGAGTTTTTTTTTCAATCTCATATAGACTTACTGCAATTTCACAGGAAAGATTCCGAACATTTATTTCGGAACTCCTCTCATAAAAAAAGCCCTAGCATATTAAACTAATTAATCCTGCTAAAGCCTGGGAATATCACTGAATGATCGCCGATTTTATATTTCTCTCGTAATGAAAGGTTAATTTTCTTAGCCAGAATTATTCTATTTAGAGAGAAAAGATGCTTTGCTTCGTCTCAGAGATGCATGAATATGCATGCGAATCTGAATGCCAAATTTTCCGCGTCTATACAGCGGCAGCATGGTTTGAGCGCAGCCCTCTTTGAATACATTTCCACCCCCCGTTATAGAACGTGCTCTATACACTGTTGTTCGCATGCTTCGAATAGACTTCGTTTTCAGACACTGTGAATCGAACTGTCTCTCTCCCTCTCTCAGTGCCGCATTGCGTATATTCGAGATCGTGTGTGACTCCACTCTACGCATGTACACATGGTGGCTAACGAATACATACGTCCCCCTGCAGAATACACAAATAGATCTCTCTTCCTTTCCCTCCCCCTCTGTCTCTCTCATACATAACCACACACACGTTCACAGGTCATTACGCGTTCAGGCCCTTGCTCTCCCTGGCAACTCATGTAGCAAATATGCACTCTGGAGCCGCCAGAGAGATCCTGCGAGTTATTATCAAAGGGCCCCCGCACGAGATTCTTGAACCTATACGCCACAGACTGCTACGGATTTGGTCTCTAATATAACAGAGGCGTGAATGCGAGGACCTCTTTCAAGAAGAGCCTTGGGAGATCATTGAGACGAAAAACTAAGGAGAAAATTTGAATTGATAGGATGAAATCTTTTACGTCCGAGAAAATTATTCAAATCATGCGAAAATATCAAAAACATCTTTTAACATAACCGCTATTGACTAAAATTTAAAAAAATTATAGAGGACAAATAACGTAGAGGGAGGAAGGAGCATTGCACTTTAATTTGTACTTCACAACGACTTTTTTATGGCACGGTAGTTAAGTAGGCAGAATAACGGCCCAGTCGCAGTTCATTGTTAACGACTCAAAAAAATATAAATAAAAGCGGAGTGATAAGCTCGTTACAATTTTTTTCTCCTTGAGTACAATGTTTGTTATTCTCCTCTCGTCATAGATCTAGCTGACATCCATTAAACCAGAAATATTATTTTTTCATGCTTAAAGGAAGTCGTTCATGATATTCCATACTAAACCGAGACAGTATATTTAAGGTTGCTGTGTACTAACCCTATCGGATTCGCTCACCTCAATGTTAACCTATGGAGAAAATGCGTCCAAGGAATGCCGACTTGGATTGTAAGATTAAGAAAAAAATTACTCCGTTATAGAGGAAGAAATTTTACACTTTGGGGCATTTTTCGTTTTTTTAAAAAAATGCAAATATTTTAAATTTTAAATTATTCGGGGGGAAAATCTGGTATGGTGTATTTTAAATGCTCATCCAGTGATCTGAACGTCCCTGGTTCGATGCTCGTTGCTGCAAATCCACCTCCGTGTTTAATAATGGTGGCCGGGGCACGCAAAATAGGTCGTGACTGCAATGTCCTCCAAGTTCTCAAATTTATCTCTGGAGGTGCGGGGTGTTCCGGTCTCGTCACTTGACTCGGTTCAAATTTACGGGAGCGGTCATTTAGCCAAGTCAGACTCCGACCCTTGTGGTGTTAATTCAACACAGGAGCCGCCCCTTTCAGCCCAACAGCCTATTAGGACCTGGTGAATGAAATCTCCAACCAGGGGGCATTAGCAACAACAACAACTAAATGCATCTAAATTCCTTTGGTGGACAACATTTATGAAATGAATCGTGTTGGAAGATGAAGATAAGTTCAGGCTATCTGAAAATACCATTTTTATTGGATTATCAGCATTTATGTAACTGTCAATAGACGACATATTTTCTCAATCTGTTAATATTGAGGTGAGCGAATCCAACAGGGTTAGTACACAGCAGCCTTAAGGGAAGGATGCCCTCTGTAGACATTCCGAGGGAAAATTCATTATATTTCTATCCCATGCAAAGAAAACGAAGCACATGTATTCGACAGCGAGATCGAACCCCTTCCTCCTTACTACATTTTATTGCTCTAAGTACTCAGCCATAGGTTAAAACATTATAAAATGATTAGCTAGGAAGACTCACTGAGCTGATGCAACAATATTTCACTCTAATTCCATTGTCAAACTCCGCTCTGTTAAAGGGGAGCTTAATATTTTTCATTGAAAAAGAAATCCGTATTATTTATTCAGTTTAAACAGTTTGTTGATCAAATGCTCAAATTTTATGCTTAAAACGTATTGGACTAATAAGTAATGGAAGATTTAGCTAAAAAATAACAATAAGCTAAGAATAATTTTGTAAGACATGTTAGAAATAAAAGAGTGTGTTTGTTAAAACTGCATAAAAAGAATACATTAGAAAAATTAATACAAATATCCGAGTAATAAAACAACCAAAGGGAACAAAATGCTAACCATTTAAATAAGACATCCCAGTTAGTGGCGATTTTAAAGTTTGTAGACCTTATAATGGATTATAAAATATTAATTATAATTTCTATATATATATATACATATATATATACAGTGCTAGATTTCTATAAATAGAGGTGCCGGAACCGTAACCTTCCGGGGTGTGTGGTGGGGTATTCCAAATTATTGATAAAGAGAGGTACCTAAACAGAGGTACCGGAACGCCGTTCCGGCGCGTACCGCATCAAATCTAGCCCTGTATATATATATATAAAAATATCCGCGAAACAAAAAAATTTCAAGTGATTTATATTTTCCTCTTTTAAGCGTGTAAGTCAAAAACGAATCAATCCCACTAGTTTCCCAGATGAAGCCCCGGGAAATTTATGATACCTGAATTATTCATTAAAATGTTAATATCCAGTTTAGTTGACCACGATATTATTTGATAATTTCCTTGTTCTAACCTGGTCCATTTGGACAATTTTATAAGCGTTATTCTCTAGACAGGAACTCGAGATTTTCGACAGTGTGAAACCTTTGTATTTTGGAAGAACACGAAATGTCCGTAAATGTTAAATTATACAGACATAAATGACGCCGGAAAGACCTTTCTCAACTGAATGACAAAGTTCGTAACGAAAAAAATTAATCACTTGCTGAGTCAGACCTTAAAAAAAAAATGTAACCCTAACCAAAATCAACACATGTACTCAAACTTTTAAATCGCATAACTTATCTGGTGTTGTATTGTATAACTATGTTTTATAATCTTGTACAATTTGCTGTCATTCAAATACATGAATTATATCATATTCTCTGTGCCGGTCGATGTTCGAATGGCTAGGGCACTGGCGTTCAGTTCCAGAGTCTGTGGGTTATGGGTGTGTGAGTGTTACGTTCATCCTGAAAAGTGAACTACACTGCAATGATTGCAAAGGTGTTCTGTGCGAACGGGAACACCGTATACGGTAAAAGAAAAACCGAATCGTGTGAACACAGCTTTCGGTTGACATAAAACCGAAACCGTATTGTGTGTACGAGGCCTTAGAGTCCCACTCTTGGAGTGAAGCCGTTCGGAATCGGCTTTTGGCAATAGGTCCCGGTTTAATTAGCCCTCGTGTAGCAAGAGTGTTGACCGCAGCGCTCCAAACCAAACCATCAAATTCTATACGTCTACATGTTTTGTCTCTCTTTACTCTAAGCGTGCTTGCCTACATTGTTGATACTGCGTTTTAGGTTTAAAAAACATAAGGTGCAGTAATTGTATTGTTTTACTTCAGTGTTTCAAGGGCTGATACGCGAAAGCGGGGGAGCCGAGGTGTCAATTAAGATTACTTCTTTGCTCGTTAAATATTGGCAACAATATTGGAATTTAAGGTTAGGGGTCAGGGCTAGATTTATTGAAACATCCCTATTCACTAATAATGGGACAGCCCCATTTATGGGCTCTTAATCCCCTCGAAGATAGAGGGATAATTGTATTTCAAAAGGAACTCACGACTTTCAATCTAAACCTGACCCTCTACGGAAAGTGAGTACGTTTCATATTCAAAAGCAGGTGATAAAAGAATCCCTTTTGCTTTTATTTTTTGTTTCGAATTACACCTTAGCCTTAAGATTTGACAGATAAATATATTCCTTTCATAATTTAAAAGCTAGCTCCTGGTATTCTTTATTTTGAATATTTTCGTGCATGTTCGAACAATATTTTGGTTAATTCCAAAGATCCTGATACTTTCTCACCGAAATTTTAACATTTAAGAGTCAAAATACAACAGAGCGAATATTTAGGGGTTGATAAAATGATTTAATAAGGGTGAAACGATTTTGGAAAAACGTGAGCAACAAACAATTGAGATTGTCATGACACAAACACAGTCAGTTTGCTCCTTGTGCAATTCAGGTTTTGAAATGGGAGTACGTACACACACACACACATGCCTTTACCGCAATGCGAGTCTTCACGAATTTCTGCTTTTAATGCTTGCTAACACACAAGACCTCCAAATACTTTCCGTCTCCAACACATTGGTCGACCTTTTCCGTCTCTCTCTCTCTCCCTTCACACACACACATACACATGAAAATGCGCCATCATCATCATCATCATCATCAGCGAAGAGACCCCGAAGCCCCGGGGCACCCCTTAGGCTACGAACACACACTGTTCTGCAGACAAGAGAACTTTTCTCTCTGCTGCCAAGAACAAAATTTCGTTCGGACTTGCTAGAGAGAGAAATGAAGCCCCCCCTCTCTCTCTCCTCTTATCTCTGCGTTGGGGGGAGGGCTTAGTGCGCGGCAGATAAAGGCAAAATAATGGGCCCCTGACACTAGAGGCCCCCGCACCGAAGGAATCTCCGCAGCAGGGCCCGGTGATTAAGGTCCCGGCCGTTCATTCGCTCCATTCCACTGAAAAGCCCCTTTTCGGTTTATCTCTGCGTTCCATCGTTCTATCGTTCACTACATTTCGCAGTGTTCCAGGTGGACAGGGAAGCCTGGTAGGGATAATCCAGCCGAGTTGGGGGAAAATCGTGGAATGGAAAGCATGGAGGAGGGAAAATGCACCAGATGTTTATGCATGGAGAACTCTGAAGAGAGAGGAAGAGATTGATAGATTTTCCTCTACTTTTGTTACCGCCGTATTCCTTACGTTGCAATTAATTGGATGGGACGAAAAGGACCTATTGAACTCCGATAGACCAAGAGCGAGCACGAAACTGAGTCCTTCTGTGAGCCTCAACTCCAATCGAACAGTTTATCATTAAGCGAAGATTACAGATGTATGCAACAGAAAAGAAAAGCTAATCCATGCGATACCGAATGTGCAACTTAAGGAAAATATGCAGTTTTAACTTTCAGATAAATTCTTATTTGTCCTCTGCTTAGATATCTTTTTCAGTGTCCAGTTTTGTTATAACCAAGCGTTTCATAGCGTATTATAAGTGTACCAGCAATTTTTACCTCGTTTCAATAAAATAGGTAGGAAACTATCAATACTTCAACATCTAAGATTTACAGATACGTAAAGAAATATTTATAAACATGGAGACTGGGAAAAATAATGTGAAATACATATAAAAACGATTAAAAATATTGAATATTTAGCTAGGAAAGCACAAAGGAAAGAGGAAATAAAACACGAAAATGTTAAGCAAGCCAAAAGAAACTGAATGAAAACAAGCAACGTAACATCCTAAACTTGCATTATTTGTACATAAAAATATGCTAAATTCTATGTTATAAATCGTGATGTCAGTGTGTGTGGGTATTTCTAATCATTTTATTTTTGCTATTCGCCCCCCTCTCTCTCTGCGTATGCTTGAAAATCAAAATTCATATTCACAATCCTATAGGTATATCATTCTTCTCTGCAGTACAAACACTAACTTACCTACACTGAAATGAAAGGAAAACCAGTCTTTGAAATCTAGAGGTAAATTGTCTTCCGCTTTTACAATTTCTGCAGGATTTCCCCCCCCCCCCCCCCTCATTCACGGAATAATTTACCAGTGTACTAACTTACATCTAAGAACTCGGAAGAATTAGAAAAATTAATACTTCTGTGTACTAATTTCATCCATGAATTTAGGAAAGTTTTCCTCTAGAGAAGTTTAAATATTTCCTTTAAAAATTTAAATCTCCGTAATTTAGAAACACAAAGATTTTACAATGCTCTGTTTTTTATTTTGAACTTAAGGTCTGCTTGTTATGCTTTGTATACTATGTTTTTTTTTAATTTATAAAACTCGTGAGTAGTTTTAACGTTATTTGTGTATACTTAAAAATCTAGTTTTTTTATCAATATAGATTAATTTATTTTTCAGGGACTCATTCATTCAAGTAATTAATGAAGACACGGGAGTATGAGGTCATCTTGGTGCTACCATTAGTTAGAAGAATTAAAAAACATTTGTGTTCCCTACAAAATTTGAGATTTTACAATACTACTTTATAATTAGGTCTTGGTTCAATACCCGTTGACATGAATAACTGCATGGAAGGAGTCTTCATTGCAGATTCGATTACGTTTGAAATCGATGAGACGATATTGATTGTTGATATTGGGAAAGAGAGATTTTCCCTTTCACAAGAAAATTGGATCCGTTTGAAATCGTCTTTGATTCAAATTTTTTATATAAAATTTTCCGGAGATGTTCACCAGGATAGATGGTGAGAGACTTGAAAGGAATTGTCCTAAATTTAGAGTGTTATATAGTAACTATAGCCTAGTATCTACGGCCATGTGCTTGGAGTTGCTGTGTTGCATAAAACGTAATCAAAACCAAGGTTGATTTTTGACAAACTGTGTTTAATTTCTTTAAAACGTCTGCATAAACTTGATAAGAATCAAAATTATATTAATTATAATTAAACTCTGACACCAGAGGCCCTCATGCAATATCAAACTAGAACTTAAGCTCCTTCATGTTTCACTACAGCAAAGAAATTTCTTTTCTCCACACGAATCGATTATATCCAGCCCGAAAATGTCGGACGTACTTTGAAAATATCAGAACTTATTTTTAATTTTTTTCGCTAAGCTTAATTTGAACTTACGGTTCTTATTTCTGACAACGAATTCACTTCATGCAATACGACCGTAAAAACTTGTTTGCAACCGTGTCAAATGGACTTCCAGCATCTTCTAGCAGTACCTAGAGTTGAGGGGCTCTTGTTCTCGGATTTTATCTATGCTGAGGTACCATGGGTTCAAGGAAATTATTCCGATTCAGAGTTGATCTCTTGTTTCTGAGAACAGAATGTTCCCTCTCTCATATTATCAGGCTGCCAATCAAGTGATATCAATCATATAAACATTTTACTTTGTTCCAGTTAAGAAAAAAAAAAGTATTTGCAAATCTACTCATGATACGTCATAAAACAGTTATTACTGACGTTAAATAACTGATAGCTTTGAAAAGAATTTTAAAAAAAACGCAACACTGTTGCCAAAGACAATTAATGTAGAGAAATACGTCAGTGGCATATACAAGATTCAGGAAATTGCTCATAAAAAATTGACCATGCTACAGGAATTTATATTAGCAAAACGCATCCTAAACTTTTATAAATACATCCGATTAAATTAAAATTCATTTGCTCAAGGAGTTTGGAAATCCAGAATTTTCCATATCACCGAACACTCATCACAAAAGAGTAAATAAAACTTTAAAAAATTTTAATGTGATCCATAGAGTCAAAAAGTTTTAATCTATGATGACAACATGTTGAAATGTAACACAAACAGAGCTGAAAAATAGCAATTTTAATTTATAGCAATTAAATGAAAATGCGGAGTCATTCCTTAAAAATTTTACATACATCTGCTATAAAGATTCACTCATTGAAAATATATGAATCAGTAGAAGTATGTGCCTCTATATAAAACCTGAAGATCACTTTTTAAAATAAACATCGAATTACAGGGTAAATAGTTTCTTTGTAAATCTGAATTGAGATGGAATATTTTGCAAATAATACGAATTTGATTGAAGCGAGAGTTAAGCGTGTGAGATCAAGGAGAGACGAGTATTTGCTTTTCTGAAAATAGAACATCATTTTCTCAGTCGTAAAATAACTAAGAATGATTTAAAGTGATGTGGAAAGGGCAGAACATTTTTTTCCCAAGTATTTCGAAATCTTGAGAGGTTCTTAAATTTTTATATTTTTAAACAAAATACTTTTAATGGAAATCTCCACTATTGACGCATCTATTTTAATAGGTTGGATTGAAATCGTCAACAAGTAAATTGCTCCTGTTGATAAAATAAGGAGTCCTTTAAGGTCCAACTTTTTTTCTTTTTACATAAAACATCAAAATGTACAAAAATGAAAAATCCCTGTTTTATGAGATATTTAATTAAGAAAACTGGGAATTAGAAGGGCTTCTACCATAAAAGCGAAAACGATTTTGTGTTCCTATCGCACAGATTACTGCGAGTTGGGATGTGGCATAAGCAACAACAACAACAACAACTGCGAGTTGGTTTTGCTTAGATGCTAAATTCTGAATCTCGCTGAAGTAGATAGAAATACATTAAACTGTAGATTTCAATTATTATCTATGTTAGCCTTTTAGTCTGCCGTGCCTAAAACCAATATAGATGATTTCAAAATTTAAGTAATTCAGAGAGTGTTTAGAGCACTAATTCTCAACCTGAGGAGTAGGCCCCCTTGGGGAATGAAACAGTATATGTACTTTACTAGTGTTGTTTACATTTTTCAAGCCTATTAGGTGAGAGGGGAGAGGCCTAGGGTCTGACAGTTATCCGAAGGGGGCGGGGAGGAGCTTAGACATAAAAATGTTGAGAATTACTGGTTTAGAGTCATCATTCTAGAAACAGTCAGATTTGTGTAGAGCAGGGATTCCGAACGAGGTCCAGGTGGACCCCTTGGGGGTCGATGGAAGTTTAAAAAGGGTCTATAGTATTCCAGGGGTCTATGATAAATTTTTCTGTTTTAAAATTTAATTTAATTTTTTAGAAATGTAATTATTAGATAATAATATACGTTTTAATATGTATAAATACAGATCTGCGTAGGGTGGAGTGATCTAAAGTCGAATGTCATGACGCTTTTGTCTATGCCTCGAATGCTGTCGTCGGCTTTTATTTGTGTACCAACACTAGGCAGAACAGGGGAAATCCACTGGACCTTAAACAGCACATGGGTCCTCCCGATGCAACCACTCAGCAGCAGTTTCGTTTTTCTCTTGGCGACGTTTGTGCAATTACAATCTGTTTCTGAAATCTTGTTTATATTTGTGAAATTAAAAATGAAAATAGTACAAAAATAGTAAAGCATAAACCTAATGAACCACTATTTCCAAATTTTTGTTCATATTCATAATTTGTTATCATTAAGTGTCTTAAATTGTTATATTTAAGTGTTTTATGTGCAATTATTAGTATTATAATTATGTTGTATGCTGTGTATTATACAGAAAAAAATGTGAGGGGGTCGATGAAGAAAATCCTTCTTTAAAAGAGGTCGATGTAGGAAAAAGGTTGGGAATCCCTGGTGTAGGGTATGTATATATCGCTCAAGCTGCTGAATCAAAGCTATATAAATCTAAATCGTGGTTATAAAACGGAGGAAGTTTCAGTAAATAACACAGGCCGTCTTGTAGGTCTCATACGACAGATTGTCATCATGTTGTAAATATGGAAAATAGAACAGAAGAAAGTATATCACAAAGACGTTCAGAGCGTGGCCCGTTGTTGCCGTAGTAAAACTCGCCTGTCCGGAGAGCTGGATGACTAGAGTTCGACTCCCGAGACGGTTTATGGGTTTTCAAGAGCAGATAAATGGGAGAAAGTATGGCATACTGTAATTTTTGTTTATGAAACAATCATACACGCCTAAATTCTCGCAGTTGGGGAGACGCATTCAAATCTCAAACTCTGTTCACCGGACTTCTTTTAACAATATACCAATATATTTATGCATGTTGTTTAAAACAATGATCCACTGCAACCATGAATTCCATCCATTGTACATCCATTGGCGACATATTTGCTAAAAGCCGATGAGGCTAGCAAATCTTCTGATATTCATACCCTGTTGAAAATCCATAAATCACGCTTGTTCCTCTTATTAAAAAGAAAAACTTTCTCATTATACCTATGAAATCTTAACCTTTTTACAAATTTCAAATTCATTACATAACATTACTTTTCTGATTTTTAAAGTAGATGGTTACTACTCTACATTATAGTCATTTCGATGACCTCTAGAGTCTACGTCTCTCCCTTCTCACCTACTAGACCTGTAAAAGGTAAGTAACACTAATAAAATACATTCTATACATATTTTTTCATTCCTCAGGGGATGGGGTTGCTCCCCAGGTTGAGTATCAGTGTTCCAAGAAGTCCATGAATTAGATAAGTTTTGAAATCCTCTATATTGGCTTTAGGCACGTCAAAACTAAAAGGTTAACGTATATAGGACTTGAAATAGACATTTTATGTTATTTCTGTCTACTATTGACAGTTCTCCATGCAAGCGTATGAGGACTTGTTTTACACATACACAAACTTTTAGATTTTATTTTTGGATGTAGTTATTGGATGAAAATAATAAACGGGCATATAAAAAAGTTTTCATCGTATAATAAGCTGTGAAAATAGTGCTGGTGGGAATAAACTAATTTTCCGTATACACGGCTGCATTATTCGAGTGTGTCCATTACTAGAAATAGAGAGTTGGTGACAGATAATCTGCTGCAAGAATTGAAATCATCAGAATTTCTGCGAATTTAAGCGTCTGAAATCATATCCTTTTCTTTAAGAAGGGGAGTTTATCTGATTTTTTTTTACTTGCTTGTCAAACAAAATTTTTCTTGATCTTTCGAAATAAGTCCCGTCACAAATAATTGGTTATGTACGTCTCAACTTGTATGGATTACAGGCCCAAAAAAAAGGAGTAAAATTAATGAAATGCCGTTTGAAAACAAACAGACACGAAAATAGCGACAATAATAACATAAAAGAAAACTTATTCGGCTGTGATACGTTTCCCTAAAAATGCATTGAATTATTCTTCCCTGCGTTCGGAGCACGATGTTATTCGAAAACGAAGTTCAGTGCCTGCAATTTATAAATAAAACTTTTCTAACAAGCACTTCTGCCGAAAAATATATACGAATGAGCAAATATTTCGAGTCTTTGATCTGGTAGCGAGCGTAAAAGCGGCAACAACTTGCATAAATAAATGAAATTAAAAACATAAGGACGAAACGCAGTTGTAGCAGATGTTTACCTTAAGCTTCGGAAATAAAACTGGGAAATCGCAGGGAACGCTTCGAATATCATGCCAAACGATTTTTGCCTCCGAGCGCTAAAAGGAAGAAAGTCGAAGTAGAAATATAATTATGCCAAATGCGACGTTTCGAATTACAGCCATTCATGAGTACGAAGAAATAAATATCGAATTACAAGATGCTCTCTCTTCGAATGGTGGAATGAAAATGATGTAGAAAAAAAAAAGGTAATGTCGAGAAAGTCGTGCTTGTTAAAAATTTTTGCCTATTTCTGAGTGTCTTCACAAATGAAACATCATCTCACTTCCAACATGGAAGTTGTTCCTATCTCGTTTCATTTGGCAGTTCTTTTTTGACAGTCGTTTTGCGTCAGAGGCATCAAAATTTAGCGAATGCTACTTTCGTCCAGGCGTGGTGCACATTTTAATCTTTTACTATTCCCACAAATTGCACGTGTGTAGCATATCTACTGGGAAATAGGGAGATGAATTTATCGACTTTACTTTTGAAGTTACTTTTGGTTTTACTTTTGAAGCATATTTTATAACAAAATGGACGCTTTAAAAACTATAATGAAACATTAAAAAGAATGAAATTTTCAAATTTGGTATTCTAGGGCCTGTATAAAACGGGAGCATAGAAATGAATTTTATCACCATCGCATTATTCACGTAACACATTTCTAATTAAGTAATAACTATCAATATATCTGAGAAAAATTTTCAAAATCGGGAGACATTTTTGGTTAAATATAACTGCGTTATTGTGCGACCAGAAAGAAATCCAAACATCCACGTAATCCAAAATTTAAAATTATCAATGACATGCAACAATTTTTTTTAAAGAATATGATGTAATGTTTAAATAAATATATTTTAGGATTATCTTAAGAACAGTGTCTAAATGTAAATTTAATTTCCAGGTAAGTAAAAAAATAAATTTCTACACAAGGACGTTGTTAGATCTTGGGCTCTATTCCACAAGAAATTTCACACACAATAATTAACTCTCATAGTGTTTAATCTCTTTATTCCTCTCTCTAATGAATAAAGCTAGCTCTCTTACTCTGTCTCTCTCAGAGCTATACAACAACACTGACTCCCCCCTCTCTGGTCAGGGAGCGTCCCTCATAGGGTTGCTACATTTTTGGTATGACGCTTTCGTAGACGGGTTGCTACATTTTTGGCATCTGCCAGAACATACCGCCACGCCTTGCAATGTTTTTAAACATTCAAGAAAGGTAGATTACATACACTTAATGGACTGGATTAGATACAAAAGTCCAATATTCAATAACACAAATGCAAATACAATATAAAAATGAAATCACATGATAGCTCTTAAACAATAATACGATTAAAAAAAACAAATTAATTAATTATTCAATCATGGGTAGGAGACATAACTTCGAAATTGGGCGCTTGTATTCACCCAATGCAGTTTTAACTTTGACAACTCTAACCTTTGAGTCTTTTCCAGGATAAATTTCACAAATTCTTCCTAAAGACCATTGACACGGTGGTAAGTTATCCTCCTTAACAACTACTAAGTCTCCTACCTTTGCATTATCCTTCTCAACCTTCCACTTGTTCCTCTGTTGCAAATGCCTTAGTCACAAAGCAAATAAATATGCATACATAAACTTTATGATAGATACCTTTCCTTTGACTCTTATACTTAACACAGAAAGGGCCGCAAAAATCTGCCCCTGTAATATTGAAGGGAAAGGTTTGCCTGACTCTTTCTCTAGGCAAATCGGCCATCAACTGATCCATTACCTGTGGCTTAGCCTTAAAGCAGGTAATGCAACCATGTACAATTCTCCTACATATGCTTCGCCCATTAATTATCCAAAACTGCTGCCTAATTTGATACAGTAAAGCTTGAGGCCCTGAATGCAAATACTTTATGTGAAAATATTTAACAATTAACTCTGTTAATTTATGCTTGGTTGGCAACAAAATTGGGAACTTTTTCTCATGGGGTAAATTACTATTACTCAGTCTGCCTCCTACCCTTAAAATACCATCCTTATCAACAAAGGGGTTTAGATTGTTAAGTGGGCTGGTCTTAGAGCTCTTTACATTGGTTAGCTCATCTCTGAAGGTCTGATGCTGTACTAACTTTACCAGATATAACTGAGCTTTTTCCAGTTCTGCTGTGTCCAATGGCCCAGTCTTGCGGTCTATTACTTTGCAGTTTTCCACAAACCTGAAAATAAAACTCAATACCCGAAGGATTTTTAAGTACTTGTTACTAGTATTTAGTAAGTCATTCACAAAATTGTCAGTAGTTATGTTTAAATTAACCACATTAGAGTCACAAGGAATTTTCAGCTCTGGTGTATGGTCATCTTTTATAACTGCCTCTGGAACTGGTGTATTGGGATACTCGTTGGTTGTCAGGTATTCAGGTCCACTCCACCAAAGTGAACAATCAGATAACTCTTGGGGGTTCATTCCTCTGGATATTAAATCCGCTGGGTTCTCGTCGGATGGTACATGACGCCACTGCGACATGTCGGTCAGTTCTTGTATTCTTGAAATACGGTTCGCAACAAATGTTTTAAGCTGATAGGGTTCTTTGTTTATCCATGATAGGACAATCATAGAATCGCACCATAAGAAAGTACGCTGTATCTCACATTGTATCGAAGATTTAATCTTTCGAATTAGCTTAGCTAATAATAAGGCTGCACAAAGTTCCAACCTTGGTATGGTTGTTCTCTTTATGGGTGATACACGAGATTTACTCGAAATTAGGTGCACTTGGATTTTTCCCTCATTTGTTATTGATTTACAATAAACAGCCGCACCGTAAGCTACTTCCGATGCATCAGAGAACCCATGCAATTCTATCACTGCAGGATTTTCCTGTAAAATGCACCGACCAATTGTTAAGCTGTTTAGATGTTGCAGCGACTCAATAAACTTCTTCCACTCTTGTTCTTCCTTTGATGGCAGTAAGTCAACCCAGTCAATTTTTAATAGCCAAAGCTTCTGAAGCATTATTTTTGCTTTAGTTATAACCGGTCCTAACAGGCCCAGAGGGTCAAACAGTCTTGCAATCGTGGAAAGAACATCTCTTTTACTATAGGAAGATTTCAAATCAGGTTTTACGTGAAATGCAAAACAATCAACACTTTGATTCCAAAAAACTCCTAGTGTTTTGGTTTCCTCGGGATTCGAAAAAGTATAATTTTCTTCATTGCTTTGTACAAGTGTTTTATCATTACTGCACCATTTATGTAAAGACATTCCTGCCTTTTTGAACATTCCCACTAATTGTTTTTGAAGCTCTTCTGCCTCATTCAAAGTTCTTGCACCACTAAGTATATCATCTATATACATGTCTCTCACCACGACCTGAGCTGCTAATGGAAAGTGGTGGGCTTCATCTATAGCTAGTTGTTTCAACGTTCGCGTAGCCAAGAATGGAGCGCTAGTGGTGCCGTACGTGACTGTGTTTAACTCGTAGGTTTTTATGGGTTCATATATTCCCTCTTTCCACACGATTCGTTGTAACCTCCTCTGATCTGGATGAATCCATATCATGCGGTACATCTTCTGAACGTCCGCAGTGAATGCAAAAATGTGAGTTCTGAATCGAATCATTATCGAAAGGAGGTCATCTTGCGGCACCCCTCCATTATATTGTAGAGAATTTAACGAAGTTCCGCTGGTTGTTACAGAAGAAGCATTAAAAACTACCCGAAGTGGTGTAGTATTACTCTCTGGACGATATACGCCTAAATGGGGTATAAAATACATACCCTCTTCTTCATTATCTGTAACCTCAGTCATATGACCCATTGCTTTGTATTCGGCCAAAAAGTTTTTATACATCTCTAAATAAGAAGGCTCTAATTTCAGTTTATTCCATAATGAATTAAGTCTTCTAACAGCAATGGCTCTAGATCTGCCTAAGCACTCTGGATTTTCCTTTAGGGGCATTTTCACTATATATTTCCCTGTTTCATCTCTCGTATGGCTTTCCAAAAAGTGCTCCTCACAAATTACAGTTTCTTTATTTTTTATCGGCTCTGATTCGATATTCTCAATTTCCCAAAAACCTCTCAATAATTTATCTAAATCAACGCTATCTTTAACAAGCCCACAGTGTATCTTATTTACATTAGAAGCTAGTACATTTCCACTAACAATATATCCAAAGACTGAATTTTGCAAAATTAATTTAGTGTCTAAGGTATGTATTTGACCAGGAATTAAACTCTCGTAGAATATTCCAGCTCCTAATAATGCATCTATGCTACCAGGTACATCAAAATTTTCATCTGCTAGTTTTATTTTGTTAAATCCCTGTTTGTTTACATTCAGGCGTTCCGAAGGTACGAATGAATCCGTTATTCGCGGTACGATTAAAAGATCTAGATTTGTTTGGAAACTCATATCTGCATTCGTTAACGTTGCATTAACTTTTGACTTCACATTCATCGAAATATCATTTAAACCTGACAAAACTCTATTTATTTTTTCTTTCCTTAATCCTAGCCTTTCGGCGCATGAAAGAGTGATCAAGTTACACATTGATCCCGAATCCATCAAGCATCGCAATTTTTGAGTATTACCCCTCTCATCCTTAATAAAACAGTTAATTGTACTCAGCAAAACAATTTTACCGCTGTCATCACTTCTCGTTGTAAATAATTTATTAGGTAACTCACTGCTTGTTGATGGTATAAACTCTGCCGAGAACGGCGAAAGATTTTGCCCTTCATTGGAAGAATTGCGAGTCTCTTGGTTCCCAACATAGTCCGCTCTAAACTCATTCTTTTTGTCAGACTGGTCTGCAATTTTCTCTTGAGAAAAACAAAGCGTGTAGTGATGTGATTTTAGACAATAACTACACCTGTATTTTGATTTACATAGCGCAATTTTATGCTGAGCAAGACAATTAAAACATAATTTATTATTTTTAACTACATTTAATCTCTCATTAACTGATAGTTGTTTATAATTAGTGCATCGATACAAAGGGTGGGATTCTGAGCATAATATGCATTTAGAATTTTTCATATCCGAAAAAAACACTTTCGACACATTTTTTGAGTTTGGGTATCTACGAGATGCATTATAATTCTCTGACGGTTTTCCTCGCGAAGTTGTATATAGATCGACTTCCTGGGATAATTTTAAAGGGTTAAACCAACCATCTGCTTCCCTTATGCTAATATGGGATGCGGTCTCTTTATCTAGAGTCTGGAATATTTTATCCGATACAATTAGTTGGTTTAAAGTCTTAAAATCTGTGACCTTTCTCAATTTTAAATAGTACTCCCAACTAGTTGCTAAACGTGACGAAAACTGAACACAAGTCTCGCCTTGCTGACGAGTTGCTTTTCGAAACTGCTCTAAACAAGCTTGTGGCGTTGGCTCAAATTCCCTCAAAATTAATTCTTTTACTTTTCCATAATCCCCAATTTCCTCGTCTTTCAAATATATAATTATATTAGAGGCTTTCTCACCCATTAAATTTAAAAGAATTTCGGCCTTATATTTATTTGGAACACTTTTTGCTATGAAAGCCCTCTCTAGGGAAGAAAAGAATAAGCCCCAGCCTTCAGCTTTACTTGGTAACTTCAGTGTTAGTGTTCGAATACTTTTTAATAACGCATCCAAACTGCACAACTCAGCATCCTTCTCGGATGATACTTCTGATCTACTTTCGGCTTTTAATTTCTGTAGCTCAAGTTCTGCTTTAGCTCTTTCGAGCCTAATATTTTCTAACGTTATCTGTCGTTGTTCTTCGCTTCTGCGTTCTTCAATGATCGAGTCCGCGATATTCATAACTTGCTCTGGGTCATTTTTATACAGTTCACTATTCGATATGACATTATTTAAATCAGCGACAGTCATTTTGTCATTTATTTTCTCATTTATCTCTGTGGCAATAAGCCTTAAATCTTGCTTTAAAGCGTTCTTAAACATATCTCTTACACTATAAACAACAGTAAAATTTCACTCACTCTCTAATGGCTTCCCGCGTAGTCCAACGGTTTCTCTCTCCACTATAACACAAAGGCACTACGTAAAGAAAACTTCCTGTTATGTATCCATGGGTAGCTGCTCCTGACTCTGGACGGACCAATTAAAATGTTAGATCTTGGGCTCTATTCCACAAGAAATTTCACACACAATAATTAACTCTCATAGTGTTTAATCTCTTTATTCCTCTCTCTAATGAATAAAGCTAGCTCTCTTACTCTGTCTCTCTCAGAGCTATACAACAACACTGACTCCCCCCTCTCTGGTCAGGGAGCGTCCCTCATAGGGTTGCTACATTTTTGGTATGACGCTTTCGTAGACGGGTTGCTACATTTTTGGCATCTGCCAGAACAGACGTTTAAGATCTAAAGATTTAAAAAGATCCAGTTTTTTGTTACATTATTTCTTCTGTACTAATTTATAGTAAAAGAACTTGTACCAACCAACATTTTTAATTAACTGTTTTGGCCATTAGGAATCGGAAGATACCATTTGGACCTGTAGAGTGTTTTTCTTTTAGATCTTTAGTGATTAATCTTTAGTGGTTATGCATTCTAGGAAGGTCATTTCCAAATGTCTAGTGTTTTTTATTTCTGCCCTTTTAACCATGATGTCAATGAGATCGCTTGATTCTCTAGAAGCCTTATTTCACTTGCGTTGTATTTAGTCAGCAACTGTGTCTTGATAAAACTGCATGAAATGCAACCAAGAAGTGGGGTTACTCATGCTAAGGTAAGCATTTCCTGAGTACTCTGGACACACGGGTGTGTACGCATGCTTGCATATGGGCTTCTTAACAAGGTGCAGGCTAAAAGCACACTGGATTTGACGACAGAATTTCACACGAGAAATTTGTCTAAATCTTTACTGTTCACTAACAAACTAAGGTAAGTTTCCCGCCATTTCGCCATCGCCAGCATTTCGAATCACCTTAATTAGCCGATCGACGTGGAGGACACTGGGTTTTGTGTGTCGTGGGCTGGATTGCCTGGATTTTGCCGGTTACCAAGCAAAATTTGGAGAAATTCCACCTTAGTGATTTCCTCACCTCGAGGGCGCTTGTTGACATACGCTGATAACGAGGACGAAATCTCTGTGGCCATGGCTACAGATTTCGTCCTCGCATCTCTGTATGAAGGTAAAGCCCAGGAACATACATGCCTCATACGCAACTCGAACTGCAGCTCACTTATGGGAAGCTCCAGACTCTAACCACAGTACGAGTGCACGGCATGTGGGGATTATTAAACTAACTATTTAAAAAATACTCGAGCAATTTAAACTTTTTTGAAAGCATAAAACTCGAAATCGAAGTATAATTTTTTATACAAGGTACAAGTTTGATTTATGGAACCTGTAAAGTTTTTGATATACCTGCTTAACCAATAGAACTGCTTCCATATATATATATATATATATATATATATATATATATATATATATATATATATATATATATATATATATATATATATATATATATATATATATATATATATATATATATATATATATATATATATATATATATTTTAATCTTGTCTATAGGAATGTTTTTATATTAATTTGTCTTTACAATACACAACTTAATAATTACATTTTAGTCAATTTTAAGGAATTTTTTTTTCCATTTTAAGAGTCAATTTTTCCCCAGGCGAAATGTTTCTAAAATTTTCACTCTAAATGAAAGCATTTTGAAGACAGTTGAATAAAAATAGAACAAAGCAACGATGAGGGAATTTATTGGGGACCTTTGCGAGGGGTTGTATATATGTACCCTTTTAAAGACGATCTACATCAGGGAAAATTTCATTCCGATTTTTAAAAAAAATAATTTAAAGACTCAAAGACTGGATACACATAGACCGCACAGCATAAAAATGATGTATCTGGCAATATAATCATCGAAGAAAGATGCGGCTTGAGTTATTTCATTTTAAAAGTTCTTTTATTTGTTTTAAGCTATAAAATAATAAAAATGTGTTTTTCTGTTGCATCGTTCTGATGACGCGTTTTGTGCGGCAGATCCTCTTAAGTTTCTTTGAGCTAACTATTCAAGACAAGAAGTTTTTTTGCATGTTCTTGTGTTGATCTACCGAAAAATGAACTAAAAATCTTTAGAAAGAGTGGTCTATCAAAATAGTTTAAACGTGCGCCAAGACCAAGGCCAGAAATATAATGTCACTACGAAAGAAAAATTTTTTTACTAACTCGCCCAGAACAGGTATTCCCCAATGGATCTTTTAACTGCCCAAACATGAGTTCACACTATCGATATGAAGCTAAGAGGGAAAAAACACAAATTTTAGAAACAGTAAGATGACAACACGAGGAGTCTTTGAGTTTGAAATGCATAACTGAATTTACTCGGATCTAATAGTGAATGGTATCGCATTCACAGATCATTTCTCGGGACGTCCGATCCGTGACTTGGATAGTCAGCTGATTTCAGGGTTCCGTATATCCAGAAATTTCATTCTTCAGACAGTCGCTTTATATAGCAAAACTAGCAACGAAAAACCAAGAGTTGTGTGCGTCTGTCCTTGCTTACTCGCGAAGAGAGAACTACAGACTTTTGCTCGTGTTTTTTCCCTCACACACAAAAAGAGAGCGCACTTGTAAAGATATCTATTACACCTCCCATCGCTCATAAACGAGTCCCAGAATAGTTTTCCACGGATGCCTCGACTGCCATCCGTGACTGGGTTGTCACCGTAACGCGATCCTGAAAGGTAATTTGCATCCCTTAACCTATCTCCGAGTTTATTGTCTAAACTCACACAAACAACGCATCATCTGCAACGCATTTTAAAACTTATCATGATTTTTACGGGAATGTTTAGCGATGGAACGATAATTCAGTAACGCAAATAAGAATTCTAATAAATACCACAATTACTGAATTGGATCTATAGTTTCTTTTTTTTTTGGAGGGGGGGGGGGGTCATGAGGAAACAGTGAACAGCACTATTAGAAGCCAGACATCTTGATTGTTTATATTTATCGGCAATATATTTTGATCATTATGAAATCATAGAAAAAATAATAGCGGCAATCATAAGAGCGGCCACGTCCGCACCAACAACGTCGCTAGAATCGGTTCGAAGCCATTTACCATCTTCCAGACATCCGGTGGTATCAAGGGAAACCATTCGGAGACGACTGGCCGACGCAGGTGTAATGAGCCGACGTCCATTAAGACGCCTACCACTGACCCCACCTCATAGGCAGTGTCGATTGGATTTTTGCAGACCCCGGAGTATGACCGACTGGAGGCGTGTGATCTCAGCGATGAATCCTGATGCAGTCTAAATGCTGATGACCAGCGCATACGCCTGTGGAGGCGGCCAGGCCACCGGTCCGATCCGGCATTTGTTGTCGAGAAGCATACGGTGATTACACAAGGTGTTATAGTGTGGGGAGCGATTTGTTGGTACACACGATCACCTCTAGTTGTCCTTCAACGCACTTTGACGGCACGCAGTTACGTGGACGAGATTTTAATGCCAGTTGTACTGCCTATGCTATCAAGTCGCCCAGGTGCCATTTATCAGCAAGACAACGCTCGTCCACATACTGCGCGAGTCTCCCAACAATGTCTTCAAGGATATGACGTACTCCCATGGCCTGCCAGGTCACCAGACCTCTCGCCAATAGAGCACGTCTGGGACGTGCTTGGAAGGCAATTGCAGTCGTCCCGGAATACTGGTGAATTAACTGCCCAGTTGCAAAGATTATGGCATGATCTTCCGCAGGAGATCATAGGTGACCTCACTGATTCGATGCCACGCCGTGTTTCGGCTTGTATAGCTGCCACAGGTAGATTTACTACTTACTGATTTGTAACCTTTTTCATACCATATCTTCTTAATAAAACGGTATGTTCTTCTGAATTTGTAATAATTTGCTTATCTCCTCATACACTACATACATGTTAAGTTTCGTGATAGTAGCTCATTTCCTTCTGGGTTCATATATTTTTTGTGACAGAGTTTATTTTAATACGAGTGACTCTGACGCTGATGGATTGTATGTGAACAGACCCTAACAGCTATTTTTTTCCACTAGGCAGTATTAATGCTGTCACTAATTTTTAACATTTTTCCACTTTAATTCATGTTTGAAAAAAAAACCTGTTTTAAATAAAATTATCAAAATGATAGGTAAAAATGAGCAAAGTGAAAAATTATTTCATTTCTTTATAAAAAAATGTCTTTTGATAAAGTTAAAATTTTGCAGCTGACAACATAACAGTACCGTCGAAGATTAATTCACATTTTAAATGTGAAGGAGATATTCTGAAGTAGGGGGGAAAAAGCAGCATTTGCCAATTTCACGACTGCAATACAAATACCGTATACATCATCGTCATATTTCACGTCTCCTTTTATAAACAGAAAATCCACTTACGTCTTGATTTTGCGATAAAAGCGTGTTGCTCTTTACTTGATGCATTTAATTGCGTCTAAAGAGCCCCATTCATTTATTCACCGAAGAATGTATTTATTCACGTAGAGGAGTAATATATACAATTGAAGGAATTTTGGAAACTGTGATGAAACAATGTTTAAATTAAACTAAGCTGTTGAAAGAAGCTTATTTTAGTTGAGCGATATTTTAAATGGTGTTAATAAATACCCGGCATTTGTTGAACAATGCACTTAAATGCTTAGTTAATGACAGGAAAGTAGTTAAATCATCGATCACAGGGTGAGGAGAGTTTCGTGTGTTTAAAACGCGTGAGAGATGCACGCGATTCATAAGCAAATATGTTTCTGACTTGTGAAAAAGCATGTATGTTGTATTATTATCTCTATATTATTATCCAAAGTAACAGATTTTCGAATTGATAATCGGTATTACGAATTTTCATGAAACTATGTGAGAAATTGCATTTAAATTTAAACTACTTCACTGCGGAAAGATTGCATGACTTCAGCGTTTAGCAGAAACGCTACTTGATAAATCTTGCTTACCTGGCCAAATTCTTTCCCTCCTCCTTATTTAATTGAAAGTTGATGTCATGGTCACTGGAGGACTGAAGAACCAACTTAATTCATTTCTGAATCAAATATTCTAAAATTTTAACCCTTGTTTTTTAAGATACGTTGTTTGCTTTTTGGTTTCAAGAGTGTACAGCTGGATAATTCCTCCTTTGCAGATTGAAGAATCCTTTCTGGAATGTCTTCCGTATACATTTTCACAAATGTTACAAAATTATGTAAATTTTGGATCTTAATAAGGTGTTCTGAAATTTCCAAATTTTCTATATTGAAAATATCTTGGTGAGTCACTTAATTTCAGCTGTTAATATGTAGCCCTCCAAATAATTCAGAAGAATTTTTCTGTTAAGTACTTTTAGCTTCAACAACGTCTGCGACGGATTAATGCATTCTCTATTTTTACATTTCAAAGCGTCCGAGACGTCAAATTGTTGACACTTTTGCATAGCGAAATTGTATAGCCAAATTGTTTTTGCATCGCCAATAGAGGATGGCATAAACAGCCTAAACACTTTTCGAGCTGAAACTAGGATGACGGAAAAATTCTTCAAAAATGTTTAGAAGTTTAAAGGATTGCAATAAAAATCAAAGCTTTTTCTTAGATATATGTTCATTTGCATTTTTTCCTCTTTGATAACTTAATATAGCCCCTTCACATATCACTAAGACCTATCATTTGAAATAATTCATTAATACTGGTAAGTAATGAGCATAACTCAATCGTTTTTTCTTCCCTCTATAGCTGTACGTTCGATTATGTATCTTAACACAGTATCAGGTCCTGTCAAGTTCAATATGACACGTGGTGTCTCAAGTACCATACAACATTCTGTTTGTATTGCCTTAGGCATTTTATTTATAGCAACGTGAAGGATTATAACGAATAGGATCATAACGCACCGAGTACAGTGCGCTGATTACTAGCCCATGAACTTTAAACCCTCAAACCAAATAAATATCATAAATCTCCGAAGAACCACAACATTAAATTGCAATGTCTGTGTATTAATAACCCCTAATACGCTTATAAATACCGAACATTTATGAGAAAGAGTAATTTATGTAAAGAGTCGTATTCATCACGGTGCTGCCATAATTCTGAACATTACAGACAAAAATTGATACACACGCATAAATAGATAGACAGATAGATAGATAGATAGATACACAGATACATATATACGTACAAAATACGGTCGACTCTCGTTATAAAGAACCGCAACTTATAGCGACCATTCCAACCCAAGGACTGGGGCAAAAAGTCCCCAAAGAAATCCCCTTCAATAATATATTTCCTTTTTACATCCTATATAACGACCACTCGTTATAACGACTTTTATCTACGACGGTCGTTGTAACGAGCGTCGACTGTACATACATACATTATATATATATGCATACACACACGCGCGCATTCAAACACATATATGCATTCATCCCTACAGTTTTCTTACGCCATTTTTTGCTCTGTAACATGTCTTCCGCGCAGTTGATTTGGATAGAAATTTTTAATTAACCACTAGGCGACTTATGCGGTGTATCGGGTTTTCCAGGAGAAGATGAAAGAACAAAGCCCAGAGAGAGAGAGAGAGAAAAAAATTCTTCCCCCAGAAAATTTAATGAGGGAACGAAAATTGATCAAATGGCTGCCAAGCAGATGCGAAATTCCTTTTTTTTATTCTCTCCTTAAGTTTCTCCTCGCCAGCATACATGAATTTGACATCACCATGCAACGTTCATCGTGAAAAAATTTCCTGTCTGCGGGAATTTCGTCTATAATATGGATCTCTTTATGCGGAATTTTCTGTGCCAAGGCAACAGCTTTCGCGGTGTCTTGACACTTTTTGATTGCCCTTAGTTCAGTATTTTTTTTCCCTTCTAAAAATATGATCTTTATCTCTTCGAACTTATCTCCCTGTTCTTCTTAAAACGAAATATCTAGTGGAGCCATTTCGTCTTGGTAATACAATTAATGGCTATCCGAAGACTTTAATACGATGGCCAAATAAAAAGCCAGGTAGAAAAAAAAATTATGTGACAAACATCACTGACTAGAATATCTCTGTTACACGCGATTCATGCATTTCACTATTTTCTATAATACTGGGGCGATACTGTAATTAAGTATCACAAAGAAAAAAAATCATATTTGTAACGATATGATTACCCCTGATGAGAATACAAAAAACAACATAATAAGTTTCGTAAATATTAGGCAAGGAACTGCCAAATTAGTCATATTTGTAAAGCTCTACTTGCGATTAGCTACCAGTGAACGGAATCTTTTTACGTTTCCCATTATTGATCATCTCTGAATCCAAAATAAAATTCAGAGTTTGCCCCGTTTGGCAAAAAATTCCACCAAAATGCTATAAAACAGAAACGGTAGCTAATCGGAAATACAGCCCTTTTTAATTATACATAATTGATGGTTTATTTCTAGGTAAGTTTAAACAAAATCTGGTAAATTGAGTATTGTTCTAACAATTTCTCTAGAGTACGCAATTGTGTTTTATGGACTTTAAAAATTTTGCTGCTCTATAAAGAGCAGCAAAAAATTTTTATTTACAGTGTATACAGAGGCTGCTCGCACATTTTTTAGACGATTTTGGTAAGCGGTAATAAAAAATCGTTTGCTGCAAAAGAAATAATTGCAATTCTACTGTGCTTTTAAAAGTCAAAATTATCGTCTACGGCTTGAAAGTTTTGTTTTTATTCAAAATGGCGTTTTTAACAAAGCAGTGGTTCGAAGGCTACATTTATGCTCTTTCCGAAGAGAAATATGCATACACCGTTATCCAAAAACGATGTGAGAATCATGGTTTTGTGATATCTAAAGCGTCGATAGGTAATATCGTCAACAAGAAAGGAAAAAAACGTCAAATTGGAGCCTCAAGTGGGTCAAAAATTCCAAACAAGTATCCAAGGAAAAAACGGACATCTTTGACTATTGCAAAGGTACGTTGTTTAATGTTAAAAGAAAATCCTCCTAGTCAAAGGACAGATGCAAAATCAATAAAATGCTCGGTGTCCACTGTAAACAAAATGATAAACGTTGATTTAAATCTTAAGAAAGCGAAATAACGCAATGTGCATCGTCTTCTTCCAAATCATATCGCTGAACGCAGGACACGCTGCAGAATTCTATATGAGAAACACTTATCCAAAGAAAAATGGAAAACAATTGTCACAATAGATGAATCATGGGTGTATTTAAATAATTGCAACAAAAAAGAGCCATTTATTATCATAAAAGGGGAGAAAAAAAATGTACATGGTTCAAAGAATCGAAAGAAAGTTTTTATAAGGGATTCATGATTGTTGCTGGTTTTTCTTATAATGGCAAGTTAAAAATAAAGAGAGTGGAAAGAATGTCAAGATTAACTCCAAATACTATCAGGAACATATTTTATCGCCAATTTTTCTGAATGAAATACCATCGCTTTACCCACAGTGCCATCAATCTGTGAGACTCCATCAGGACAAAGCTAGCAGTCACACATCAAAATCCACTGTAAATTTCCTAAAAGAAATGGAACAAAAAACTGGTATCAAGGTCATACCCTTCACTGATATACCTACTAAATCTCCCGATGTATCACCTATGGAATTTTGTGCTTTCGGACTTTTAAAATCTGCATTATCCAAACGTCGTCCCAAAACCCTTACAGGACTCTGGAAAGCTGTTCAGAAGAAATGGGATAGAATACCTCTTCTGACACTTCAAAAGGCATTATTATCCTGGAAATTGCGGTGTCGAAAGATAGTTCAGAATAAGGGATGTCAAATAGAACATTTAAAACACAAGAATTTTATGTAATTTAGTTTTGTGAATACAATATACATCGTCTAAATAATGTGTGAACAGCCTGAAAACTGGGGAAAAGGTAGCTATAATTACGTATAAGGGATGCAGTGACCTCTTGTAGCACTAAGTACTCGCTTAGACTTGTTATGTTTCTTTTTAGATGGTCGATGAGATCTGCAAACAACAAGTCAAGCGTCATGCGGAATAGCAGTTTAGAGGTCTTGCATTGTTCTTAAGCGAAGCTAACGGAACATATTCTTCCAAGATCATCCTATGATTCTTGTATGAAATATATATCCTAAGAATTGCTGTCCACTACCTGCGCTGAATTTCATCATCTTCGAGAAATGTATCCAAAACCTGAGCTCTGTGAGTATTTGGTATATCGCCCATATATATATATATATATATATATATATATATATATATATATATATATATATATATATATATATATATGTATATATATACAGGTAGCCCTCCTACAGCACGGCATCTTACAACACGGTTTCGCTCTAACACGATAAAAAAATTTCGAAAACCTTTCTGCAACACTGTACTTTTATATTTTATAGCACTAGCTAACATGATTTTTGTTTAACACATTGAAAAACTAAATTACCTTAAAATAATGACGGGAAGGAATAATGAACTGTAGTGGCTTTACATGAAAATGTATAAACAAATTATAATTTATTCATTTATCACTCTATAAAATTACAAGAAGTCCTAAGCTTAGCTGAAAATCTTGAATCATTTTTCCTGAATGCAGACCCTTCCGCTGAAAGGGAGCTCAAAAGGAAGCTGCAAAATTGTATATCTCCATACTGTGAATCTACAATGACCTTGAAAGAACCAGCAAATAAACCAAAATTACAGATTTTTAAAGAGGATAGAAGGTGCAAAAAATCTGAATGAAGAAAAAGGTTCTGCAAGTGAAGGTGATATCGTTCAATCGGAAAAACATTCTCGTTTGATTGTACTGAGCAGTGATGAGGAAGAAATTTATTAAATTAAGGCCGCATTAAATGAAAATATTTTTTTGTTTCATTTCGTTTTGTGTTATACATGCATTTCTTTTTTTAATAAAAATTAAGTTGCTTATATGGAATTTAAAAAAAAAAGTTTCGTTTTAACAAGTTTTCAGAACGTAACCCCCCTTTAAGATTTGTCTCCGGGTCTCATATAACACGGTTTCAGACAACACGGCATTTTCTAGGAACCTACCTACCGTCTTATAGGAGGGTTACCTGTATATATATATATATATATATATATATATATATATATATATATATATATATATATATATATATATATATATATGAAATGTCCGGATGGACATCTCATGAAATAGTAGCTTACATCGTGGCCGGAAAATAATAAAATCAGCTTCAGGAACAAAATAATTTATTAAACAGTAAAGCAACACATCTTACTCGCTTCGAGCCAGTCCAGCGTCTACCGCAAAGAGCGCCAAAATAGAATTAGGTCAGAGAGGTTGACAGAATTGGCGGAGGAAGTTAGTATGTGGGAAGGCGAAGCGTTTACGCCAAGACAAGAAGGAGGGGTTACCAGGACAGAGATGAAGTACAGAATGGGCGATTATAGGTAGTTAGTAATATTATCACAGAATATCCCCCCCATCTAAAATGGATTGGAGCCGCGGCCGTCGACTCCAAGACACTCCAGATAGTGAGAACATGAAAATTAGTAGTTTGAATATTAGGTTGAAGCTGGCTCGAAAATCACAAATTCTTATGTTAAAATGTACAATTAAAAGACATAATAGTATGAAAAATGGCATAATTTTAAAAACAAATAGCTGGAGTAAAATAAAAATGGAATGGTACACTTAAATGAAAACACTAACAACAACAGATGTAAAGATGTTCCAAATACAAATACAAGTAAAAAAAAAATTGTGCATGTCTCAGCCCCTGACATGTGTCACAGTCTGAAAGTGTTCAGAGTTCAGGACGGATACAGTTCAACTTGTTATAAAAACACAAAAGTTATTATTTTTATTTACAGTCTTTAATCGTAGTATGGTTTAGTTGTTTGGAGATCTCCTGGGTTGTAATTACTTTATATATATATATTTATCATTGGTTTTCAATTTTAATTTTTTCTCTTGCTCATGTAAACAAAAACATTAAAAGTTCTTTCAACAATTAGTAGAATAAATTTACCAAATGCTGTCAAAATCAACTTCCAACATCAATACCAAAGGTCTGGTACCTGATGTTGCAAAATTCGAACAAAATACAAATTCCAACAATTGACACTAACGTTCAATTATTGTGAAGAATAAAAAAAAGCAAGACAATACAAACATAAATTTGAGGTATGTGACCTGTTGTGAGTACATCCTCGTGAGCGTTTACCAAAGGGAAGGTGCTTCCAACCTGAAACTCAAGTTGAGCAAACTGCACAAAATGAAAAGGGACAGGCAAGTTTCTCAAACATGAGAGGGAAAAGCAACTATTCAAAGGGAACATTTGAAAAGTGTGAAGAGACAGGGAGGACAGTGAGTGGAAACCCCAGTATAAAGAATCAATAATATTTGTCTAGTACATAGTATTTTTCATATAAAATGTAGTAAGCTTCAAAAAGTTTTTAAAAAAAATATGTGAGTTTCACTTACACTCACGGGGGTTTCTTCAAAATTAACTAGGATGGCGATAGGACGGGAATGCTAAAATAGAAAGATTAAGGATAGCTGAATGATTTACATATTGGTGACTTATATGATCATTTCATTACTTAAATTTAACTTCTTTTTTTCTGATTTTTAATTTTCTTCTGAAATATTTCGTAATTATCATCATGTTCGACATTTATTTTGGTAGTTTTCATTTTGCTTTTACTTTTACAATACTAAAAATAACAAAAATAATAAAATAACTGACCTGCTTACAACACCAATTTTTGTACTGTAAATTACAATACTAAATAAGAACTTATTTAAGTGTAAAGCACTCTGATGGTGTACTTGCAAATTTGCTTATATGAAATTCTTTGATTTCCGAGCAGCGTTCAGCGTTCACCCGGTAATCGTAATTATTTTCTTGAAATGAATTGTTTTTGTTTTTGTTTTTGATGACTGTCGCTCACATATAAAAACTTGAATCACTTCTTGAAGGCCTAGTTGAATCGGATGCTGCAGCAATGGTACTTTACTTTAAGATGGCGTAGTCCGTGACGAACAATGGAGAGGTCAGGCGGAAACGAAACTGTAATTTTTTAACAATGGTATCTTCACTTGCTTCGTCGCAGTCGTAATTTCTGTAGCACTTTCATGATGTTGGATGAGGAATGCTTTAGCTTTGGTCATTTTAAGCTGGTGACTTCAGGAACGCATGCGGAAAATAAAGCAAAAGTCCTGTAGAACAATGGCGTTAATCAAAAGCGAAACTCGTGTAGAAGAAAGACTTTTTAACTTGTTCAATTTGCAGTCGCATTTTTAAAGTCCAGATCCTGTCGAGCTCTCTGAAATGTCCGGATGGACATCTCATGAAATAGTAGCTTACATCGTGGCCGGAAAATAATAACATCAGCTTCAGGAACAAACTAATTTATTAAACAGCAAAGCAACACATCTTACTCGCTTCGAGCCAGTCCAGCGTCTACCGCAAAGAGCGCCAAAATAGAGTTAGGTCAGAGAGGTTGCCAGAATTGGCGGAGGAAGTTAGTATGTGGGAAGGCGAAGCGTTTACGCCAAGACAAGGAGGAGGGGTTTCCAGGACAGAGATGAAGTACAGAATGGGCGATTATAGGTAGTTAGCAATATTATCACACACACACACACACACACACACATATATATATATATATAAATTACACCTACTAAAACACCCCTACTCCGACATCTCTATACATTGAACTACTCAGTGTGTAAGCTTCAAATTTTGTACACACACTATTCGAGACATGGGGAAACAGATTACGCGAAAAAAATTTAGTTCCAGAAACTCCGATAGGTAGCGCTGTACAACAGAAACTATGAAAAAAGACAAGTATAATTTTAAAAAACTTACGCTAAATGAAAATTTTGGCAGATTCTGGGGAGCGACGAGGCCCATTTCCACCTCAGTGGAACAGTGAACACCCATAACTGTCGCATTTGGGACACGGAAAATCCCCGTACCTTCCAAGAGATTCTACTCCACTTACCGAAAGTTACAGTATAGATTCACAGTCACATTCATTCTTGGACCTTTCTTTTTCGAACAGGCTACTGACAATGTCCCTAAGACACACAACGTGACAGCCAACAGATACAAAAGGATGCTCGAAACTTTTGTTGTACCCCATTTGCAACAGCAGCAATGTCCTGAATCAATTAGTTTTATGCAAAATGGAGCGCCTCCACGCTCCGTGGGATTTTTTGCTATGGGGCACTTAAAACATCTTGTTTATCAAGAACTTATTATATTTGTTGTATTTGGTAACTGTGGCCGACTTGATAGAATGTATCACTCTGCGTGTAAGAAGCATTTCAGTCGACCAGTTATGATCCGCCGTTGAACAAGCTGTCCACAAACTGCAGTTTCTACATCTTTAAGAAGGGAACTATATTGAGCAGCATTCCCTTCGTTGATAAGGTCCATGTCACATGAATGTTTGATACCTTCAAATGAAATGTGTTTAAAATGTGTTTTTGTGTCTTTTCAATTATGTCCAGTTGTACAGAGCCATCTATCAGAGTTTCTGGAACAATTTTTTTTTCCCGCGTAATCCGTTTCCCCATGTCTTGAATAGTATATGTACAAAATTTGAATCTTATACACTGAATAGTTCTATAGAGATTTCGGAGTATTGGTGTTTTAATTATGGTCACCCGGTGTATATATATATATATATATATATATATATATATATATATATATATATATATATATATATATATATATATATATATATATATATATATATATATATATATATATATATATATATAAGGTGCTCGATATAAAGGGCTTAAATCAAAACAGTGATTTAAATATACCAAGTTATTGGCTTGTATACCAATCGCAGAAATATAATTTCGATTTGAGTCTTTTGTACAAAGAAATGTACTTTCGTATACAAAATTGATAGACTTAAGCCTTTTATATATGTAAAAATATTTTTTTATCAATACTAATAAATATCTAAAAATCGCTTTATACCGGGTATCATAGATATCCTCCATATTAAATGGTACCTATGAAGAGGCAAATACGAGGTTCCAATATCTTGTATCTCGGACTGTGAAGAATCCATCTGTCGAAGATGCGGAGAAGGAGCTCTCATTCTCTGAATTCAGCAGGATATTTAAGCATACTGTGATTTTACTGCCACCAGACTGCTTCCTTTCCTGGCTGTTCTAGAAACTGTAGTAAGTTCTCTGTTCTCTTCGGAGAGCGATTCGACGAGAATGTGTGTAGATAATTTTGTTACTCTTATTCGCAATTGAGTTTCGATGCTATCGACTCATGCTATCGGTTTAAATGAGCCTCCAGTTGACAAGGCTGAGCGTCACGCCAGCTGGCGAAAGCACAGAGTTTTCTGTAAGTTGTTTGAAATTCAGCCTTGTTAACCGGAGGCTCATTTAAAACCGGATTCGATAACATAGAAACTGAACTGGGAATCAGTGTAACTAAATACTCTTTCCAAGTCTATATTCAGTTCACCCGCATATTCTCGTGAATGAGGATTCTCGTCAAGTGATACTGAAGTGGGATGTATTTGTATATTTAATACCTTCTGATGACATTTGGCACTAAACAGATTTAGTTTAGCTTTCGGGATAATTTAGGCAAATTTTTCTTCTACCCAATTAGTCTGAATAAACTACATTATATGTTTTAATAATCATACTGTACTTTTACACCACCAGAGCTGTTAAAAATTTAATTTTATTAGAATTACAGTATATATAGGAAAAGGTCTTTTAGATGGGAAAAGTAGATAGGAATTTGATATTTAATCAATTTCCCTAATCGGAATTATTAAAAATCAGAACATGATTTATCACAGTAAATTAATTTCCAAATATGTCTTCCATAAGATATCAACTTTAAAGAAATTCAATAAATAATCTTTATTCAAGGAAGCACCTTAAACTTCCCATACAACTAAGTATGTTTTGGTGCCTTATCTTCAACAGCCATTTTAAGGCCTTCTTTATGGATTCGCGGAAGAACATTAAAGAAGGCTTCATTAAGCCATTTTGGTTCGCTCTTCCTAAAAATAAAAGGCGAAACTGGACGCAGAAAAGGATAAGTAGAAAGAAATTTGCTTACTATTGTCACTTCATGTAGACTAGACTCCCTTTTTTACCCTATCCTTTTTTGTTTCTCTGCGATACCGGGTTTCTAGAAAAAGGACAAAAGTTAGAAAAGAGAGCCCTAATTTTTTCTTTCTCTCTAAGTCGATTGCACTCACCAGAGACCTCAGTGTGTTGCAGAGAGAGTCAGGACATCCTCTGCCATCGGACAAGAAAAAGAGACAAAAAAGAGAGAAGACCAAGGGGAAAAGAAAAACGCAATAGACGACGTCGGGATCTAGAACGATGGCTCTCCAAAGGAAGCGCTGATAGAGGAGGAAACGAAAAAAGGAAAAAGGGGGAGGGGAGGACTTTTCTGCACCAGGGGGATTGAGCACTAAGTCTCCGAAGAATAATGAGAGAGTTGATTAAGGACCGGGGCAAAGAAAACTTTGCAAGGCAATGCACAATGAAAGAGATTACAAAACAGGCCTACAGAGGGTTCACTGGAATGCATAAAGAAGCCTTCTTCGCCAGAGCGACTCAGCAATGCAAAACAGGTACTCTTACAGCGGTTGCATTTATTTCCTGGCTAAAAATTCCTTTTTTGTTTATCTAAATAGTCAGGCGATTCCTTTTGTTTAACTCTATTGTTTTAGAAATTTTCAGGCGGCAATTTCTACCAAAGGGAAGGCTTTAGGTAGTAACACTCACACACACATATGTATGTGTATGTATATATATATACAGTGGACGCTCGTTAATTCGAACTCGGTTAATTCGAACTTTCGGTTAATTCGAACTAATCCAAAGGCCCCAAAAAACTTGTATTGGAGTTAATGTTAAAAAAATCTCATTAATTCGAACTAAATTTTTATCACTTCGGTTAATTCGAACTAAAAATTTGACAAAAAAAATTCTTTTTCCTCGTTTAATGGAGAAAATACACACTGTATTTATTATTTTGTGTGTCAAAATTTCTTTTCTGTGTAAAGAGTTACATGCCTGCATTCCTAGACTATTGGATGTCCGCTAAACGTTAGTAGCTATTGTCCTTTTATTAGTGCTAAACGGAAAAAGCAATTTTCCTTTTTTTGGATCGATTTTCTTAGAATTTCAGAAAAACTAGTCTTTTCTACAGATTCTAGGGAGCTGCGTCAGTTATAACTGCAGTGCAGGCAAGTTAATGAGGTCTAGTTTTTCTTCCTCATTGTGTGGTGTGAACGTGTAAAAATTCAGGATGTCTACATGGGGAAAGTACAAAACCCTAACTTTGGAGACAAAGATAGAAATTTTAAAGAAAGTAGAGAATGGCGAATGTAAAACAAAGTTAGCAGCTGACTATGGAATTAAAAAGAATGCCTTGTCAACTAATTTGAAAAACAAGGAGTCAATTTTAGATTCATGGGAGAAATCAAAATTTGCTAAAGGAATGAAACGCATGGGAAATGCGTCCCAAGAAGTTCTAGAAAAAGCTCTACTGCTATGGTTCCAGGATGTTAGCTCTCAAAATTTTCCGATAAATGGACCCCTAGTGCTGACGAAGGCTGATGAATTGGCAAGTCGAATGGGTATTGAAGAATTTAAATGCAGTTATGGATGGCTTTTTCGATTTAAGTCAAGGCAAAATATTTCTAATCAAACTGTATGTGGCCAAAGCTCTGATGTAAACGAAGACGTATGCAGTAATTTCGGTAGGAAACTGCCACGGCTTTTCTCTACTTACCTGCCGAAAGATATTTTTAATGCGGCCATAATGGACAAAGCCATAATGGACAAAGCCATAATGGACTCTATTAAAACTCTGAAAGCATTTATTCAGATGGAACCTTCCTCTGAAAATGAATTGAAATGTTTACTTCAAATCGAGAAGCTGGTTGAAGAATGTAGGCATCATAAATAGAACCAAACATCCATTTTACAGTTTTTCCCCAAAGTGTAATTCATATTTTTAGTAAAAGTTTACTTTATACTGCATATCTTCTGCTTCATTTTATGATTAAGGTAAGTCTGTATTGCTTTTTAATATGTTTAACTTTAGATAAAATAGTATAAAATATTTTCTGGGGTTATACATACTAGGAGAATTTCTTCAGTGATACACATTTAAAGTTATATATTTTCTCTTAACATCGGATAATTCGAACTTCGGATAATTCGAACTTTTTTCTCAGAACCTTCGAGTTCGAATTAACTAGCGTCCACTGTATATATATATATATATATATATATATATATATACACTGCTAGCCATTCAAATTGCGACATCAGGAAGGAAAGCAAATAACAAAACGTTACTTATTGTACGTATACAGCATAGTAGGAACAAAACATGATTAAATTTGTAGGCAGTTTGGGGGTATACAGGGTCCGAAATTAGTACACACAGCTGTCGGCTCTGGCAGCTAAAACGGCTAAAACTGGGTTAGGCATCGACTCGAACTCCTGTATTCAGTTTTGACGTTGGGCGCACCTCTGTCGCCGAGCGTCTCTATGCTGCAGTGTCAAAGGAGGCCGTAATAATGGCCGCCGTGCAGACAGTCCGTGCTACTCCAGACGTCGTTACATTGTACGTGCGGCTACTTGTCGTATTGCAAACAATCCCATTTCCTGACTCAATGTTCGTGATGTTGGTGTACGATCCTGCAAGCCCGACCTGACAACATGTCTGTCCTCTTGGGCGGTAGTGGCGACATGCCGTTGAGATCCTGCATGGCGTTCAATATGACATTCCAGACCCCATCAATTCCATATTGGTATGACAGTCGTTGGATTCCGACCAATGCGAGTAGCAATATTACGGAATGATAAACCGCATTCTCGATAGGTCACGATCCTGCCGCTATCGAATTCCGACATGCGCTGGTAGCCGTTTTTCCTTCTTATAAGAGGTATAACACGATCATCTCACAAACAACCAACATTCAAATGCGATTTACGAATGAGAAACCCACTGCGTAACTTACCTTTTATACAGAGTTTGAGATGCCGTCCCCCCCCCCCCCTTGCGTCATTCGATTGCGCTTAAATGATAATCATTTGCATATCCCAGCATCTTCTTACTTTCATCCGAAATTGACGTCTGTATCATCCCTCTTTCATGGGACCGTATCCTTATACAAAGTGCTGTTTGTTGAAGTTGCAACATCAACAAAGAATTAAATTACAACTACGAAATTAATTTGGGCAATGAATGACATGTCGTACAATGCACATTTGATTAAAATTGCGGATCTGTAAGTCAAAAGGAACATGCTAAAATCAGTATTTTCCCTTTATAACTGCTTACACCGGGCCTAGCACTGAGCGATAAAGATTTTGGATGGCTATCTGTGAGATGCCGTTAAACACAGATTCAACGCTCATCCACAATTCTTCAGTTGTGGCTACGGGTGATGACACGTTGGATAGCTTTCGAGCAATATGTTCTCCCCGAGTTCTATTGGGGAGAACTCTGGTGAACGAGTAGGTCTAGGAAGAAGGGAAAATCGTTTAAGACAGAAGAAAATTCGGAAAATTCGGGTGACATGAGGACGAACCTTGTCCAGTTGAAAGTTAGTCCTAGGGAAGATGTATACGGAGGATATGACATCTGGTTCCAAGATCTCACTGATGTACCGCTGGCTGTTCATGGTACTTGCGATCCGTATAAAGCAAGAGAGAGCATGTATGATATGAAATAGCACTCCGAGCCGTTTGCAGTAGGGCTAGTATAACGCACTACTATGCACCTTGCCATGCGCTGTGCCCCATGATTTCTGCTAACAAGGATCTGGACGTCATGGTTTTCCAGATTGAATCTAGACTCGCCAGAAGACAGGATTCCTTTCCTAATCAGTGTCTTCGCTCTTGGCGCGATATAAAGCACCTGACGTCTATCGTATAGGGTTAAAGGAAGTCTCAGTTGCGCCGAGATACGAGGCCTTGCTGGAACAGTAGTCGGCGCTGGTTGGCATGTCGCTATCCACCATTGATGTGCTGACATTGTGGATGTCTTTGTACGATTCATCAACGCTATGTGTAACAAGTGCATATCTTTCACGTTCTGGTGGAGCCGTCTGTGGTGCATAGCCAGATCCGTCACGATGATGAGTAGAACCTGTTAGCTTGCCCTGCCTTCAAACAGGCATAATTATACTAGCGTTTCACTTCACTCGTGCAGTAATATCACGATACGACA
The DNA here is from genome assembly GCA_907164885.2 of Dolomedes plantarius. Taxonomy (NCBI): domain Eukaryota; kingdom Metazoa; phylum Arthropoda; class Arachnida; order Araneae; family Dolomedidae; genus Dolomedes; species Dolomedes plantarius. Next base: position 191,627,202 of record OU015491.1, on the reverse strand, counting down.
AATATGATATTCCGAAACGATTGGTCACGATATCGTTCAACTCAATAATTCTTCTTCTCTGAAAATCTGTCAGCTGTCCATAATATTGTCACGTTTTGCAACGTATTATGTTTACATACTGCCAGAGCAACATCAATCGAAGTCATCGATGCAATGTTTGGGGTTTGTTTTTCGAGGCCATCTTTTATGTCCTTTGACTGGAATTTCAGCCGATGTTAGGAGAGCATCACATTTGCATTCGCAGCTGAGATTTTAATAACTTGCATTTGTTGTGACAAAATACCCGTCGGCCGATTTTCAGATCAATCCAACAACTCTTTCTTGGTGTTGCAATTTCAGTGTATATATATATATATATATATATATATATATATACCGGGTGCGTCATAAATTCGTGCAAAGCTCAAAAATTCGTAATAAAAGATATAATGATCGGAAAAATTTTCTGTTTGCGCGAATAGGATCAGTGACATTGGATTTTTTTTCCATGTAAAAAAAAAGTTTCCAAAAATAACCGAAAGAGGGCGCTTTTGCGTGACCACGTTAAGCCTGCATTGTAGGAAAGACATGCGTTACCTGTTGTCACCTTCATGCAGGATGGTGCCCCGCCCCACATTTCACGTGATATCAAGACATTCCTGTTGGAATATTTCACTGAAGACCAAGTTCTATAAGTCACGGTTATAAGGTTCAGTGGCCCTCACGATCACCAGACTAGACCCCGGGAAATTTTTAGTTGGGGGGATACTTTAAATCTCATGTGTACCGGGGCTCCACAACCACTTTGGTGGAACTGAAAAATGTCATTTGACAGACAGTCGCTGCCATCGATGCTAGAATCCGCTGTAATGGGCTTAGTGACGCGCCTCACTTGCCTGTTACCTTGTGCTGGTAGTAATGTTGAACATCTGTTACTTTAAAATAAATGCACAGTCTCATGTTATTGTGTTCTGTTTGAGTTTGCCTGATTTGCATAAAATGTCTCAGTATGACATGTGAGCGCCCTCTTTCGGTTACTTTTGGAAACTTTTTTTTTTTTTTTTACATGGAAAAAAATCCAATGTCCCTCTGATCTTATTGGCGCAAACAGAAAAATTTTCCGATCATTACTTCTTTTATTATGAATTTTTGAACTTTGCACGAATTTATGACGCACCCGGTATATGCGTGTTTGTGTGTGTGTATTGTATATGTATGTATGTAAAATCCTTACAGAACCTGGTTAGTTTTCATTAAAATTCCTCAGGATGGGAAAAATAGAAACAACCAACATAACAATACTACCGTAAATGAGTCAAATTTAAAAAAAAAATAGAGACCGAAAATTTTCAACTTTTTTTTTAGTATTCTATGTTTCAGTTTCAAAGAATCGTTTTGGAAAACACGTCGTTTGCCTTGAATGATTTTTGCTATGATTTTTCTATTTATACTGTAATTTTTACCTTCAAGCTATAAAAAAAAAATTATGTAGTTTTATTGTAATGATGGCTTTGCAATCCTAACAATATCCCAAAAGGCAATCCTTTTAATTTGATTAACTTGTATACTGAAGAAAATGTTTTGTCTTTTGATACCATTCAAAATATTTGCGTAGGAATCTTTTGTGATGACTCTCCTTCGCTAATTTTTGTATGAAGCCATTTTAACTTCCTGAACTTTTATCTTTTAATTGCTTCTAATTTAATTGACGAAGATTCATCAAAAATGTTATTCTGTTGGAAAATAGACAGTTTGTATTTTTCATCTTTCATTTCGTTAAATTTCGTTAAATTTTTCGGGAGAGATTTTAATTCGGATTTCTTTTAGGTATTTAGAGAGAGGTAAGAAATTGTCTTTCTAAAATCCTTCGCGTCTGTTCATAAATTGCGTTTTTTTTCCTTCTTCTTCCTTAACTCCAGTCTCTCATTCCCTTTTCTAGGGTGCAGTTGCAAGCGATATTTTCTGACTCGGCAACTCACAAATTCTCTTAGTAGCTGAAAATCGAGCTGGGAGATATGAAGAAGGAATTGTTTTTCGCAATCTCGACTTTTATCCTTTTGTTTACGGAACCAGGCGACGAGAAAATGAGAGCGCCCCTTTCATTGTCTGACAGAAAATGAAAGACATTTCCTTTTCTTTTTTTTTAATTTGGGATTTTACAACTTTTCCAGCTCCAAAATTTTGAACTGTGTCACCACCACGAAGTATTGGTTGTCAGATAAGGAGCAAAAAGTGATTTCATAGTTCTATTTTTGTAAGAACTGGTAACGTAAATTCCCCCAGGCAAAATTGAATGCGAGGCAATGTGTGTGCTGAAGCTTAAATTTATCATTGAAAATAACTGTTGGTTAAGAGCGATCTTACAATTCACCATTTTACCGTGCGTTATTATAGCAAACTTCAACACAAACAAAATTCCGAATTTCTATGTTTTTAGGGATTAAAAAAAATCAGGGGCTTGGAGACATCAAAACGCAGAAACAGTCAGTCTCTCGGTAATTCACTCATTTAATCTTCAATCTATTTTGGGACGGAGGCCTCCCAATGTTTAGCACGTCGGCTTTCGGGACCAAGGGTGTTCGGTTCGAATCCTGACAAGCGCCAGTAAATGCCTTCGTGTCTACGACTTCGTGTCTGCGGTATGGATATACTAAACCTGTAGGCAGGAAAGTCCTTCCGTGTTCTGGTAGGGGTTTGGACGAAGGTAGGAGCCCACCAAATGTCACACCTGGGGATGCTCACTCAAAATTGGGGTGGCAACTGGCTAACCCGGACTCAGACCTTAGAGATGCCGTAAAACTGGAGCCGCATGCCTAACCCCGCAAGCGTTCTATGTATCATATTTAGAGTGTTTCTGCCAGGGGGAAATATCAATAACACAATCGATTTTTTCCAAAAAATGTTTTGAATAATGGTGCGAAACTAGGAAAAAAGCATCAGCTATCACTGTGGAGAGCCTTACTGACGTCTAATGATTGTTTATATCAATTATGAAATACACTGAAGTGCCACTGAATTAGGGATAGCAGAGCCTATGCAAATTGTGTAGCTCTCCGCATCATGTATGCGCAAGTGGTAACTGCATATATAGCGCGTACTGTGGTTGTTCTGAATTGTCAGTATGGGTATTGCCAGTATGGGTGTTGCCAGTATGGGTTAACTGCCTGATTTAGACGCCTTCGATCGCGGACAAATCATAGGTGCGCGACGCATGGGCCATTCAATTTCCGATATCGTCAGACAGCTAGGATTTTCAAGGTCGACAGTGTCAAGACTATACCAAGAATACATGGATGGTGGAAAAAAACTAGCGATCGGGCAAACTGCAAAGGACAATTAGCCTTGACAGTGCGTGGTGAGAGACGGCTCAGGCGTATTGTACGTAGCCAGCGAAGCCAAACATTAGCTCAAATTACCACCCAGTTTAATGACGGTTCCAGTCGTACAGTCAGTAAACGGACTGTTCAACGCTCGCTTCCGTAGACCGGAAAGTCCTTCTATGAGGTCAGTGGGTGTGGAAGGTACGATCCCCCAAGATATCGCCCCTGGGGGCTGCTCGGTCAAAATTGTGGTGGCACGTAATCAAGTAGGACTCCGGCCTCTGTGGTGCTATCATAAACCGGATCCGCACTACTCAGCCCGAAGCCTGTATGGTCCTGGTCTGGAACTTCCGGCCAAGGGTCATTAGGAACAACCACAACAACCACAACAACAACAAACTTGTCAAGATGTTATAAATCCCAGAATGATGGGGAAATTAACATATCCTGTGCCAGCTAGTTTTCATTAATGATGAAGTCATTCTATATTTCCATTAGCTATTTTGTTTTTTTTCTTCATGAAATCCTCCTTCGAGACAAGGCGAAATAACCTACCTCAGCCACATCGTTATTAAAACTCATGCGAACCAAAAATTGACCATACGTTATGTTTTCTGTTTTAGGTACACATCCATATTCTAGATTTCCAAAAAAGCTGTTTTTCATGCAATTTCAGACAATTTTCTCTAATACATACTACGATCGTTTCCGATTCTAAAATCCTCCGTTTTAGGCTGCTGTGTACTAATTCTATTGGATTCGCTCACCTCGGTGTTAACCTATGGAGAAAATGTGTCCACGGACTGCCGACATGGATTGAGAGATTATTTTTATTTTAAATTGTACTCCGTAATTGAGAAAGCGATTTGACACCTTGGGACATTTTTCGTTTTTTAAAAGAAATACAAATAATATTTCAAAGTGTAATTTATTCGGGGAAAAAATCTGGTATAGTGAATTTTAAACGCTCTTAAATGCCTTTGGTGGGCAAAATACACTAGTTATCAAAAATTAAGGAAAAATCACAAAAATAGGGATAACACGTATAAAACTAGGCCAATCTGTTTAAAATTTGAATATGTTATTAAGTAAAAGGTGCTGAACAATACTACATTATGCAAAATAGTGGCGCTGCAGGTCGGAATACGTCATTTGAGAGGAGCATAAAAGTGCATGCTTCAGAGCAAGGCGGCAATTGTCGCTGCGAGGCTGAGATTAGATATCTGGCATAGCCAAATTGTAACAATGACCTCCAGGCATCATTTGACCGAAGAACTGCGATGGCGAGCTATTGGGAGACTAGAGGCAGGGCAAAGTCAGACGAAAGTGGCCACATGGCTAAATGTGAATCCGTCTGTGGTTCATAGACTTTGGCAACAATTTCTAACCATCGATTCAGCATCCAGGAGGTTCAGCCAAGGACGGCCATACTCTACGACGAGTGCCGATGACCGATATTTGCAATTATGCGCACGAAGGAATAGAACCGCGACTCCATCTGAACTCAGATCCTCCCTCGCTGAAAGCTCCGGAAAGATGGTTTCAACGTCAACCGTGCGTAGAAGGCTATACGAAAGTGGTCTTTTTGCGAGGCGACCAGCCATTTGCGATCCGCTCACGTCACGCCATAGGCGGGAACGTTTGCAGTGGGCACGTCAACATGTCCACTGGACGCGTGATCAATTGAAGGCTGTTCTCTTTACGGATGAGTCCAGGTTTAGCCTCCAAAGCGATAGTAGGCGTATTTTGATTTGTAGAGAACCTGGAACTCGTTCTCATCCATCACACATCCGTGAAAGAGATGCATACGGATCAGGCAGTGTCTGTGTTTTGGGTGATATCTCTTTGGGTGGATGCACAGACCTCCATGTCTTTCCCCGTGGAAATGTGAATGCTCACACCTATAGAGATGAGATCCTTGATGCTTATGTGCGCCCTTATGCCGGGGCAATAGGTGATGCTTTCGTGCTACAAGACGATAACGCGAGACCGCACAGGACTCGCATCGTGGATGCTTATCTTGAGCAGGAAACAATTCAGCGCATGGAGTGGACAGCTCGATCACCGGACCTGAATCCAATCGAGCATGTTTGGGACGCTTTAGGACGACGCATAGCTGCTCTCAATCCTCCTCCTAGGACCCTATCCACGCTTTCAACTGCTTTGCAAGAGCAATGGTCTCACTTCCTACCGAACTCATAGACCGCATAATTGACAGCATCACACATCGCTGTATGTGCTGTATTGCTTCTCGGGGGGATCATACGCCATATTAAGGGTACTTTTCCTATACAAAACTGACACATCCGATTTGTTCATTATATACATATGCTAGTTTCTATAACACCATAATTGTCTGGCGATTTCTTTTTGTGCAATTTTATACCTACCTATGTGTTGTATAATGTGTAAAAGTTTCATTAAATTCTACGCGTAACTTTTTGAGTAATCGCTATTTTTGTAACTTTTCCTTAATTTTTGATAACCAGTGTTTATAAAATGAATTCTGTTGCAAGTTGCAGAAAAGTTCAGGTTATATGAAAATACCATTTTTTTTTAACTAACAGCATTTATGTAGCTGTCAATAGTAGACACATTTTCTCCATGGGATAACATTGAGGCGATCGAATTCAATAAGGTTAGTACAGAGCAGCCTTAAGGAACAGCTTTCCACAAATGTAGATGACCATATCAGAGATTGACCGAACTTTTTAGAAAATTTCCTTCCATACATTATATCTACAGTTTAAAAGGATAAACTGTATGGGAGAGTACTGATACCCGGAGACAGACTTTTCTCTAGTTCTATTTATATATTTAGAAAAGTTCTCTCAGAATTCTTGCAGAAAAGAATCGGATTGGAAATTGCATTTTAATGTATCGCACTAATTCCTTTATAAGTGATGGTCCCTACAGATATACAGAAACATGTTAGAAATGACGAGGAATAATGCCTCTCCTGATTTCATTATTAAAGGATGAATGGGATTTCATGTATCACTTTTCAAAAATGTTCTTCGTGAACATATTTTGATAGAAAATTGGAAGTAATTGATATATTATAAATGGGAAGCTTGGGCACAATTTTTATACAATTTATATACATTCAGTTTCGTGTAATATTATAAGAGTATTTTTTTAATTGATTAGATTTTTTATAATTAATATTTTGATTTGGAATTTAAATAAATATTGCAAACAAACGATACGAAAATCTTATACTGGAAAATTATTTTGAGATTAATAAAAATGTTGTAAATATTTCCAAATAAAGCCAACACAACCCTTTAAAAAAAGAGTTTCCATGCTCAGCAAATATAGACTAAGTATCAACTATCCTATATCTTCTTAACTTTACGTGAGAAATATGCCTATTAATTTTCTAAGTTTTAAGACATTATTAATTTTTGACGAGACTTTTCCAAGAACCGAAAGATTTAACTTAAGAAAAGAGTTACTGAAGGTCAAGAATAAAATATTAAAGAAACAGTTCACAAGTACGTGCATGATTGCGAAATAACTTTGTCTGTGGATACGAGAACACTAAGTTTAGGTGCTGTAAACCGGATCGGCGTGGACCCGATGGTATAAGCAACTCATAATATTAATGTAGACACAGATTACTGTCTATTTTACATCTCGTTTAATATAAAATCAATATCTAGACTAATAATAATGTACACAAGCTTGTTCCGAAAAACACTGATAACATTAATGAGAGCGAGGTTCGTAATCACAGTTCAATCCAGACTTCACGTCTGCTCTTCATCCCCTCCGTTCTCCAGTACCTCAATATCTCATCATGGTCCAGTCTAAAAAAGCCCTGTCTAAAAGTCTTTTATTCTTTTTTACCCTTTCCGTCCTAAAGTTCTCGAAGGTTCCAAATTCTCATGTGTCTGATACAATCGCCTCACAGCTTTTCGTTACCTGGTCACCTCCAGGCCTGCGTTTCCTTTTTGTCAGCCCGACACCCTGAGTCTTTGCATTACCTATTTGTGTGCTGATGGTCTTTTCCTAACTAATGACCCTTTTCCCACTTAGGGAAGTGGGCGTCGCACCATTGTCTGTTTAACGGTCTGCCCGATTCCTTTAACAAAAAGTCATATATGTACTGGATTTTCCAAAGTTAGGATTGATTCTGTTTTCAGACTATGTGAGAGTCTCACAGGTGCCTAACAAACAAATTCTCTTTATTTTTTTAAACTTTTATAGCATCTTGGATCTAAGCAATAGGTGAATGGAAAAGGCCCTTGACATCACTAGTCAAGGAGAACTTTGCCTTCATGGCTCGGTTTCATAACTGTGTGTTAAACAGTTACTCAAAATATGGCCAGCCGATACGGGGAATGACATCTGTGAGGTTATAGGGTTTAGAGGATGGGTTACTGCTTAGGAAAAACGATCCGCACCATAATTTAAAAATCATGCACATACTCGTCAACTGAATCGATAATATTTTATCCTTGAGGAAATTTGATATTGACTCTATATTTGCTGAGCATGAAAACTCTTTTTCTAAAGGGGTTGTAAGCTTTATTTGAAAATATTTACATTATTTTTATTACTCTCAAAATCCTTTTTCCATGTAAGATTTTCGTATCGTTTGTCTGCAATATTTATTTTAATTTCAATTTAAAAATATTAATTATGAAAAATTTAGTCACTAAAAAAACTCTCTTATAATATCTATATATTTAAGTTGCTAAGCCAATTCTTTGAGCAGTCCGTGAGAGAAAAATACTGCATCCATTTACTTCATTTTGGTCTTAAACGAGAGATTTTTATCTATAGATGTGTCAAATTTGGTTTTTGTAAGTGCAATTTCTATTGATTAGCGATAATTTATAATTTAAAAAAATTGCTTTCCGCACATGTTCAGTGACATGTTTAAATCTGGCTTTAGATACCTAAAAAGCACGAGACCGCATAAACATGTTAATTTATTTATTCCGAGGAATCTCTCTAGCTCTCTCTCTGCCATTTTTATTTTTAATTATGCTTGTGAGATATAGAATTCAACCTAACGGAAATTGTTTATTTCGCGCTGTTGAGTAACCCTATATATTTTTATTGGGTTCAATAGTAATTTTTAAAGTGTATTTCTCTATTTTTACCATGTTTTTATTAACTTGCTTTCTTGTTTGTTTGTGTGTGTATGTTTGTCCCTTACAAATCTTGCAATCGATTTTTAACCAACTTCCCGACTAGCTAGACATTTGGAACTTTTAGAATAGCTCAGAACACGATGACAATGCATCTTTTAAATACTTTTAGCCATCTTTAAGCAGAATTGAATCCATTTTCATTTAATTTTGTTTTGTAGACTGGTGCAGCCATCTATCGGCCGAGACGGGAATGAAAAGTTAAACGCAAGTTAACTTCCAATTAACTTCATTTTCTTTCAAGTTGATGGGATAGTTCATCAAAAATTTTTTTTAAGTATTTATTAATACATAGAATTGTCAAGCTTATATGATTCAACAGAAAATTTAAAAACATGGTGTATAAAAAGTTCTTTTTATCTTGTTATTATTAATATTAAGATTTTCAGCATTTGGCAGTGATGTATTGAGTATAATTTGTGTATTACTACATTTATTTACTATCCAACCGTCATGTTTTGACCGGAACCAACTAGTTAAACATTAAAATCAGAAGAAAGATAACCCACTTATTGCGATCCAAAATGTAAAAAAAAAAAAATTATAATAATAAATAATTACAAGATAAAAAGAACTTTTTATATACCATGTTTTTAAATTTTCTGTTGAATCATATAAACTTGAGAATTCTATGTATTAATAAATACTTAAAAAAAATTTTTTTGATGAATTATCCCATCAACTTGAAAGAAAATGAATTGAAAGTTAACTTGCGTTTAACTTTTCGTTCCCGTCCCGGCTGATAGATGGCTGCACCAGTCTACAAAACAAAATTAACTGAAAATGTATTCAATTCTGCTTAAAGATGGCTAAAAGTATCAAAAGAGTGCATTGTCATCTTGTTCTGAGCTATTCTAAAAGTTACAAATGTCTAGCTAGTCGGGAAATTAGTTAAAAATTGATTGCAAGATTTGTACTGGACAAACACACAAACACACAAACAAACAAGAAAGCGAGTTAATAAAAACATGTAAAAATATAGTAATAATAAATAAATAAATAAGCGCATAATAGTGTTTAGGAAGTACAATCAGGAACTAAATTGACATAGAAATTTTAAAGTTAGGCACAATTCGCAAACTTCCTCATTACTATTGGCGGGAGGGCTTGAAAACAAAAACCTTACTCTCACCCACACGCAAAAAAAAAAAAGAAAAAAAAATCTCTCCCTATCCTTCATCTGCATCGTCGGTCTCTCTCTCTCTCTCTCTAACCAGTAAATATCACTTCTGAGACTCTGACGCTCTGTATCCAGTAATGGAGACATCCGTCTTCTTCTCTGCGCTCTCAAATCTTCCCCGGTCACAATGGGGATTCATTCGTCTGGATCTTAGAAGGGGCTCTCGCTCTTTTCAGTTTCCTTTTTCATCTCCCTCGCACTCTTTGTTTCTGCAGAGGTCATTCGAGGCTGAAACGAATGCCTCCAATGCGATCCCCATAATCCGTCTCCCGAATACGACCTATTTTCTGAAACTGCTCGATAATGCGACCCATGCCGATTACAATGGATCTATGCTTTCGTTGATAATTATATACCAAGGAATAGATAGATGATGGTACACTCTTATTAGGTTATGCATTGCATAAAAGACCTAAAATAACGCTATACAATGTTGACAAAGGGACATTTATAAATTTGCCGCCAACATAGTATAGTGGTTAGCGTTCTGGGCTTAGGTTCAAATCCGGAATAAGGCTTGGCCTTTTCTGTGTCGTACCCTTCATAGGGTGCAATTCTGGCTCACCTATAGGGTGCTCCCATAATAAAGTAACCAGCAAAACTTAGCGTATCTTCATGGGAGACAATGTCAAGAAGTACTTACTTCCAGAGACTGCCGCACTGGAAAACAAAAGCATTTATGAATTGTGAGGATCAGCCCTTCATCAACGTCTGATCAAGTTGCAAGCTTTTGTTTGTAAAGTAATTATATACATGCAGATATATAGGTACTTATATGTGTATATAGAGAGATAAATACATTTAATAGTTTAGCTTGCTCGTCCGGATAACGGTAACTATCGATATCAGTCCGCAGCAGGTCCATGCAGACTTCAAGTATGCTTTTCCTATGTCTTCTTATTCATCCTAATATTTAGGAGTAACGGACAAATAGGCAGTAACTCTCGAAAACGGAATGTTCTCATACGCGTTTTAAATCTTAATCAAACAAAATAAATCAGCCTGTCGATAGAGTTACTCTTTCTACATGATTGTCCAAACTTTAACTTGCATAAAAATTGCGTACGAATTAAATGTATAGCATCTTCACGCAAATGGATTAATATCCACCTGTTGCGTATTCATGGGAAACTTTACACTATATCAGGAAATTTCAGTATTGCAAAGACAGAAAATCGTTTAAAAAAATTCTTTAATTCTGGAATCTCCCATTTACATCTATGAGGTGCCGGCCGTTTGGCACAGTGGTTTGTTGGGTTCGTTTCTGATTGTTTGAGGACAAGGCTGATATTAAGGAGTTATGTATGTTCATTTATATGGTATTCCCATAATAGAAAAGCCAACCAATTCGCTGTGTGGATGGACGTATATCGTGATATACAAAGTGATTGCCGTATTAGAAGCAACAACATTCTACGAGCTTGAACAATCCTACGTGTTATTTATTTGAGAGTGGTGGCAAGCATACGTGGCGGAGGGCAGGTACTAAAGTCAGAACTTAAAGTACATACCTGCCTCGTCTTTTCAATCTGCTCCTTTTAAGTAACAGAGCACCGTTTATCAGAAATGATTATACATTTATTTTAAGCACGATTTTGATCGAAACTATCAAAGGAAGGATTAATTTAACACCCCTGAGTTTAGTGTTTGATTCATCTAACAACCTAAAATATTAAGGGGTACTTTAACTGTGCCTCAAAAATTAACCTTCGAGATTATTACCTCACATATTCTTCATACATACGTTTCAGTGATAAAAACAAAAGACGGTGACGCAATCCATGCTGTTACTTTCTTGCAACCAACGGATTAAAAAAGCTGCACGTTATGGTTTCTCATGAGATCACCTTCTGAAACAACCGCCTTTATGAGCATGTTAAACTAATTGCAGTAAAATTTACCGGACAGAATCCATATCGTTACCGTGCCGTCTCTTAAATATATTGCGCTATGTACTAATCCTATTGGATTCGCTCACCTCAATTTTAACGTATGGAGAAAATGTGTCTGAGAACTGCCAATTTGGATTGAGAGATGTTTTAGAAAAAAATTGTACTCCGTGATAGAGAAAGAAATTTTACACCTTGGGGCATTTTTCTTTTCTATCTTTAAAAAATGCAAATAAAATTTTATAATTTAAATTACTATGGGCTTCGCCCCTTAGGCTCGCTACGCTCGCTTCTCTGTTATGGCTAATAGCGAGATACATAGGGGTGATTCTCGGGCAATGTAACAGCTTCCATCTATTTACTGTTGTCACCCTTAATGCGAAGGGCGTTTCATCACTGTTGAATTATCAGCTTTAAAATTCAATTAAAAATCGAAAATTAATTGAATTCTGTTTCAAAATATTTTTAAACAAATGAGGTCTAATTTGAAAGAGTGTAAATGTCTGTAGTCTTAGATTGTAAAAAGATCAAAATTCTACGATCATTTTTTGGCGAGTTATTGTAATCTGAAGATGAAAAAGTCAATATTTTCTCACAAAACATAAAATAAAAAAATTAAAAAAAACTTAAAGTCCGACGAAGATGAGACATGTCTTACGTTGGTCCCCCCATTTTTCTGCATCCATTGGTATCGCTCTCGACCCCATACCCCCGGCGGTTTCGGAGGAGATAGCGTGACAAGCTTTTGACAGCGGTAACGGAAGTTGCTTTTTTTTAGAATACAGAGATGCGTGAAAAAATTCTGGTCTAGTGTGTTTCAAACGCTCCTAAGTTCCTTTGGAGGACGAAATTTATAAAATGAATCCTGTTTCAAGGTGCAGAAAAGTTCGGGGTATCTGAAAATACCACTTCTATTGGATTATCAGCAGTTATGTAGCTGTGAATGGTAGACAAATTTTCCCCATAGTATAACATTGAGGTGAGCGAATCCAACTGGGTTAGTATACAGCAGACCTTATCTTCGAGAAATTTCAGTTTCGCCCTTCATGCAAGCTTGTCATTGATATTTCAGAAACGAGCGGGACACCTGGAGGTGAGAAGTTTTTAAGCAATTTAGGGAAACAAGAATTCATCAATCTGCAGGTCGTTCATTTCTCCTCTTATCTGCTCCACTTTCGTCCTCTGTCTGAAAGGTCATCCCCATTGGAAACAAATGTCTCAGGTGGCACGGATGCACTCTTCACGGAGGGAGAGTCTTCTCTCTTTTCTTCCATTTTCTGCGAATTTTTTTCCCCTTGGCTCCTTGGATCAGCTGAAAAGGAATGGTGCTATGGGCTGCGATGCGTGATGCCTTGGCGAAGCTGTACCCCAACTCTTTAGGTGTGTAATTATAAATTTTCAAAGCAAGCGCTCGAAAAGTTTTTTTTTTACTTCCCCCGAAACTGTGAAAACGCTGCAATTTAGGAAAGGAGTTCAGTTTTGGAAATATCTCCCCCCTTCTTCGAACTTTGCGGCACGTGCAGTTTTCGCCTCTTTGTGAGACAGTTAAATAATGGAGCGAGAAGGAGCCGGAAAAGAAAGTCAATGGATTTTTCTCGAGCCTCTAAGTATTACCGAGAAAAGGGCTTTCAGACATTTTAGAGAACTTTTTTGCTCATCGAAAGGTATAGAGTTGCAGTATTACAGTGCGTAATCAGTGGAGGTAAAATTGCTCATAACTGTCTGGTGCAAAAAAAAGTATGATTCTTTCGAAAAATGCAAAAACTTCAGAGTGTGATAATGTTCTAACAAAAGGATTATAGTTTTCTTTTTCGGGGATTTGGGGAGGGGGGATAAACTATATTTCAAATTTCATATCTTCTGTCTGAGAGGAAGAAATACAATTTCCTACTCAGTCACCGTCTCACTTATTTAAAAGAAACTTTTTCTATCCTATGTAGTACCCAGTATGATTCTTAATAAACCCTTCTTGCGTAATTCCCGACTGAACGAATTGTAACAAAGTTACAGTGAATTCCCAAGAACATCCGTGTTTATCTATGAGTGGGTATACATAAAAAAATATATATTTCAGGTAATCTCTTCTAACGAAACTACCGCGGGTTATTAACGTAGGATTACTTATCGTTGCTTAGCTATTTCTTTACGCATTTTGTTACTTTTCTGTTTAACTGTTTACTGTTACTGCGTTTGGCGCTCTGCCAAAATTATAACTCGCTATGCAGGAAGGACTCTGAATATTTTTCTTTCTGGAGGACCGTTAATGAGGAATGTAATCCTAAGTTAAAACCGTAAATCAAGGATAACCCAAAAATAACTCTGCAAACCATAAGTTGCGTGTTATTCAGATGTTTTAAATTATAACGACAGGAAACATAAACAGGATTAAATAAAATAATGGTACACACACATTATATATATATATATATATATATATATATATATATATATATATATATATATATATATATACACTGAAGTGCCACTGAATTAGGGATACCTACCTAGTAACGAGTTGGGTCTCTTCTGGCCTTGATAACGGCTGCCAAGCGACGAGGCATAGATTCAACAAGTTTCTGGAAACGTTCCACGGGAATGGCTTGCCAAATATTGGCTAAAGCTGTCCATAATTCAGTAAGGTTCTTTGGTGCTGTGTGATGGCCTTTCACGCCTTGTTCCAAAACATCCCAAAGATGCTCAATACGATTTAAGTCTGGGCTTCTAGGTGGCCAATTCATGACAGAGAAGTTAGAGGAATGCTCATCCAACCAGCCAGTAGCCAACCGGGACTTGTGAGAGGTACAGTTGTCTTGCTGGAAAACTCCATTACCGTGCGGATAACAGAACAGCTTAAACGGATGGAGGTGATCACCCAGCAACTCTACGTACCGAATTGCATTGAGGGAGGTTGGTACACGCACCAAAGATCCCAAACTGTGCCACGAAAAAACACCCCAGACCATGATTGAGCCACCATGCCGTTGTACAGTTCCAGCCAGGCATGCAGGATCCATGGCTTCATGAGCCTGCCGTCATATTCTCAGCCTCCCGTCGTCGTTAAGTAGTCGGAATCGAAACTCATCACTCCATGCTACTCGTTTCCAGTCCTCTACACTCTAGTCTCTGCTCTCTTGCCCAGGCAAGGCGTGCAGTCCGATGGCGAGTATAGAGCAATGGTACTCTCGTAGGTCGACGGCTCCCGAAACCCATACGGTGAAGCGAGCGTTGCACAGTCCGTTTACTGACTGTACGACTGGCACCGTCATTAAACTGGGTGGTAATTTGAGCTAATGTTTGGCTTTGCTGGCTACGTACAATACGCCTGAGCCGTCTCTCACCACGCACTGTCAAGGTTAACTGTCCTTTGCAGTTTGCCCGATAGCTAGTTTTTTTCCACCATCCATGTATTCTTGGTATACTCTTGACATTGTCGGCCTTGAAAATCCTAGCTGTCTGACGATTTCGGAAATTGAATGGCCCATGCGTCGCGCACCTACGATTTTGTCCGCGATCGAAGGCGTCTAAATCAGGCAGTTTACCCATACTGGCAATTCCAACAACTAATTCAGAACAAACACAGTACGCGCTATATATGCAGTTACCACCACGCCCTCAATTGCGCATACATGATGCGCAGCGCTACACAATTTGCATAGGCTTTGCTATCCCTAATTCAGTGGCACTTCAGTGTATATATATACTAGCTGAAAACCCGCACTTCGCTACGGAGTACATTCAAATTAAATACAACGGGCAATGTATGCAATTAATGCCAAAAAAAATAAATATATATATTTATAATAAATACGACGATCGATGTATACAACTGATGTAAATAAATAAATAAATATATATATATATATATATATATATATATATATATATATACACTCATGGACAAAAAGCTCACCAAGAAATAATTGCGGGATCGTAACGAAACTTGCAATGAAGGTACATTTCGGGGAGATATGCAAATGATTAGAAATGCAGCGTGATTGCGCATTACGTATAGCCGGTAGAGGGCGTTGAACATCGTACTCTGTGGAGTATAAAACAGGTAACCAAAGCTTGTTTGAGTGTGCTGAATCATTTACAAAGGAAGAGCTGAGATAGACATGCCATTACGCCGTGTTCGAAGACAATATAAGCAGTTATCGCAGTTTGAGAGGGGGAGAATCGTCGGGATGATGGAAGCTGGGTGGTCAGCTAGGCGATTAGCTCGTCTATGCATTAGAAAGAAAAATTTTTTTTTGTCTATTTAGTTGTTATGCACGTGAGGATAAATTTGTCGATCAGCATTTAATAAATTAAATTCTAAAAATTAATACTTAAAAATTCCCCAAAAATTAGAAAAGGGAGGTAAAGATTCGAAAAAGATCTCATTTTAAAGGAATTTTTATGATATTTCTCGTGATATAAATTTTATAACCCTCAAATTATTATTTTAAATGCAAACTTAAAAAAAGTTGCAAAAACAGCTTAAAATTCAATTTTAAAAATCTAAGAAGAATTTTTCAAAAATCTTTCTTAGTGCACCCCTACACCATAAGAAGAAACGCCATGCAAAATTTCAGCCCGTTAGGTCCAGCGGTTTGATCTGTGCGTTATCTGTCAGTGAGTCAGTTACGGAACTGCTTAATATATATGGATTATTGAAACTATTTATTGCCCATAACTTTTTAGTTTTCAAGGCTCTCTGACATTTGACGAACAGGAAAAAAGTTAGATCAGTTTCTACTCTAATCACCAAGTGAGTCAGTCAGTCAGTTACGGAACTGTTTTTTATATATATCAGATTTAATACGTATAACAGTTATAAACAAAAGGGATATTATTTCTGTTTTGATTCTGAATTGGAAGGTTCAGAGTTAAAATGAACCTTTAGAGTCAGTTCTGTGAAAACCGATCTCCAGGTTGAACAACTGTAATTAATTAACCATTGACTTTTGTTTGTTTTCTCTGCTTCAATAACGTAAAACTTACACGTTCCTTGGTTCACTTATAGACGTGGTTAACTATCGCATTGAAAAATAGAATGTTTTTACTGTATCATGACAGTGTTAGTACGAAATGGCCAAAAAATGGATTTGGTTCGCTTAAACTCTGAACCCTTTAAGTACTCAGTAACAAGCCAGTAAATTATCATGTCTCCTAACACCGGTCCTACATTTGTATCATAAAGCTCTAGCACCAAAAATATTAGCTATCAACAGATCTCCATGATCATAGCCTCCATTTTTTTAAAATTTCCCTGAACTATTGTCGTGACCTTTAAAGTACCAAAATAAATTCTCACAGTTAACAATCAAGCGTAGAATTAAATAATGTTGCTTATGTCCCCTAGCTGGAATACAGTCCAGACCAGGTACATATAGACTTGCGGCTCCGGTTTATAATGGCACCACAAGGGTAGGAGTCCGACTTAGCCAGGTGCCACCTCAATTTCGACCGAGCATCCCTAGTGGTGACATCTGGGATGATCGTACCTTCCCCACTGACTGACCTCAAAGAAGGACTTTCCGGTCTACGTATTTAACGTGACCATATCCTGCCTAGACCCGAAGGTATAATGGAGCTTGTCAGGATTTGATCCGAGCACCCTCAGAACCGAAAGCAAATACGCTACCACTAGGCTAACTCTGGCCCTAGTAAAGAATGTTGCTGTTGTTGTTGCTTATGCCCCTTGACCAACAGCAACATCAGACCAAGTCCATTATAGGCTAATGGGCTGAGGGATGCGTCTCTGGTTTTAAATTAGCACCTCAAGGGTCGGAGTCCGACTTGGCTAATATACCTGTCCCGTAATTTTGAACCGAGTCAAGTGACGAGACCGGTACACTTGACCCCGCACCTCCAGAGGTAAATTTTAAGAACTTGGAGGACATCGCAGCCATGACAGATTTTACGTGCACCAGCCGCCATTAGCGTACACGGCGGTGGATTTTGTTAGCGACGAGCATCGAACCAAAGAAGATCAGATCACTGGCCCACTGCTCTTGCCAACTAGTTCACCGCGCCCTAGTAAAGAATGTAAAGATCTTCAACGACCTGTCATAGTGCTTCAGTGGTGACGATATCGGCCCCAGATGCTGGCGGTGGAAGGTTCGATTCTTGCGCTGGCCATAGATGTGATTGTGTTCGGAATGATAGAGGATCATTACAAATTAATCTCAAATTTTTTAATTTAATTTCGTTATTTTATGCATATCCTCCAAGGAAACCGCAATTGCGGGCTTAAAAAGGGTAGAAATTTAGTGGTTATATAATTTTTCAGCAATAACGCATGAAATACATTTATCGAGCCGAGTAAAATATGTTCATTTAAGAATACAAAGAGAAAAAAGTATAAAAATCAGCGAATGCTTACTCAAACTCCATAATAAAAAATGGAAGCAATCAGAATTATATTTGAAATAAGAATTTTTATTTAATGAATCATTCGTGATCAAGTCTGAAATTAGTTTGTGACTTTCTAGTTAAAGTTTTTTTAAAAATATTATGGCATTAAAAGCTGCATTTCCATCTTCACAAAGCGAGTTGTATTAAGTTAATCATAAATAACTTTTTTTAGAAATAATTTGCTTCCAGTTAAAGTAAAATTCACTGTAATTTCTAGAAATTAGATTTATGGTAAATTAATGTAATGTGACAATAAAGTTTTCTTCTTCAAGGTACTGGACCTAAAACTCTTCTTCCCCATCAGTGGCGTAGCGAGGGGTGGGCAAGGGGGTCTATCATGCCCCGGGCGCCACTCGTAAAGGGGCGCCAAAATTGTCCTTTTCACTAATTCTATATATTACATTACTATATGTTTTTCTGAAAGGGGGCGCCAAAAAGGTATCGTGCCCCGGGCGCCAATTATGCTCGCTACGTCACTGTACCCCATTAAGAAAATAGATAAAACTTTCTAATCACAAATTGATTGACCTGAATAAGTTGTCACCTTCAGTATAGCTTTATTATTTTAAAAACATAGACGATGAACATGATATCCTGAGTGCCACCCTGTTAAATATTTTCATGTCATAAAAGTATACCTCAGCTGCGCCACATCTTCGAAACAATATATTATTTGCCAACATGCCCATGGTCTATTCGTGAACTATTTTCTTTAATTTCTAAGTTGGCAACAGTAAACAACTTAATAGTTACTGTAAAGAATGCAGCTGAGAAATTTTCACGACTGGGAACCGTCTACTGCCAGTTTGTTTGCGCTCGGCGTTTGCCTCCACATATTCTGCTATTTTTTTCTGTATTTGTGAGCTTTTTCCCGTGTAATTTTGTGCTGTTATTTTTTACCGTTTGCGTTTGTTACTGTTCCCTTCCCTTACTGTCTCCATCCCTTCTTCTTTTTTGTCACGTTTTAAAAGAGAATTTGTCATTCTTAGGTAAGCCATTTTCTCCCTCTAATTATTCTTCCATTATTCTTTCTCTTATGGCTAATTTCGCTGCTCCAGGGAACGTTTTCCAGTCGAAACCTCTGCTTCCTGCATTATTAAAATGACGAATTTCTCCTAATGTTTCTTACAAAGACTTTGTGAAATTTTCTTTTGCCGACGTTTCGGCTCTTTATTAGTTTCAAAATCCCTTTTCGCTCTGGCAGCGGTCTCCAGCAATCTAAACCTGAATTCCTGAATATTGAACTGCAAAAATTAATCTCAAAACACAAAATTTTCGTTCGTAGCTAAATTAATTTCGCCAAGTACTGTAAGGATAATAACTTAATCATCTCTAACTTCACACCTGTGTTGTAGAAGTATTGCAGATTTGTTCCGTTGGAAATATATTACAGAAAACGTTAAAATTTTCCCTGACAATATTAATAGAATGGCCGACGCAGAAAGCTGTCGCTTTGTTTCGCCTATTGGTCCACGATTGCCTACTGAAACATCTCTGCCATATAAACAGCGTTTCAGAACCCTTTTGAAAGCAATGTAATCAATGGGAGAACATGGATTGTACCCATATACTGAGTGGCCCCACCTGTACCTCCGGATCCAGTGAGGGAGAGATATTGGATAACTAGGAGACTTTTGGGTTCATAGACGTTTTAGTTCTCTTTTGTTTGTTTGTTATTGTTTTTATTTATTCTAACCCGTCTTGTAACCCGTCATTATAAATTAATATATATATATATATATATATATATATATATATATATATATATATATATATATATATATATATATATATATATATATATATACACTGCCCTCCAAAAGTTAAGGTACAACAGGTTTTTTATGTCTAATTTAAAAATGAACAAACAGAGAATCAAGAAATTTGGACGAAATGCGCACGAAACAGTTCTTTATGAAATGCGACAAAGAAATTCACAAGTTACATAATTTACACAAGTTACAGCAAAAAAAAGCCCTCTTGGGAGAAAATTCCATTTTTGGAGAAAACAGTACATCATAGTTTTAAGTGGAAAAATGTCATGTAAACATTAAAAAAAATAGTTTCTAATAAGGAATAGTCCATCACTAGCTGTAATACATTGTCGGCATCGACTTTCCATGCTGCCAATTACGTTGTAGGACACTGAA
Organism: Dolomedes plantarius; assembly: GCA_907164885.2. Taxonomy (NCBI): domain Eukaryota; kingdom Metazoa; phylum Arthropoda; class Arachnida; order Araneae; family Dolomedidae; genus Dolomedes; species Dolomedes plantarius. Next base: position 191,607,123 of record OU015491.1, on the reverse strand, counting down.
ATGGGAAGCGAAGACCAGACACGGAGTAAATCTTATTCCAGCTCATGTAACGACCTTGGAGGAGGACTTAAAGCAGTAACGTGTCTGCCAAGGTAGTCCCGAACATGCTGTATCGGATTCAGGTCTGAAGATTGAGCTGGCTATTCCCTTCGCTCCAAACCGTAACCCTCAAGATAATTCTCTACAAGCACAGATCGGTGAGGTCTTGCATTTTCATCCATTAGAATGAATTCGTTGCCAATAGCAGCGGTATATGGGCGGACATATTGATCACGGATCTCGTTCCAATATCTTACACCAGTTAGAGTTCTCTATGGAACACACGCAGGTCAGTGTGACCGCCGAAACAAATTCCTACCCAAACAATGATTTCACCACCTTTGAAACTGTGTCTTTCAGCAATGTTAGACTGGTTGTATCTGGTGCCTTGTTCTCTCCAGATCAGCAGGCGCCCTGAATCGCTCTCTAGTGTGAACCTGGACTCATCTACGAAGAGTACAGAAGCCCATTGCTGTCTGGTCCAGGAAACGTGTTCTCTTGCCCAATATAAACGGGCACTTCTCGGTCATCGGTTAAGTGGTACACACACAACTAGTTGTCTTGCATAGAGACCACAATTGTAAAGACGTCTTCGCACCGTAGTAGCTGATATTCTTGTCTTTAAAGCGATAAAATGATCTGAAACAAGCTAAGGCACAGAAATGATTCTCCTCCTTCAGGCCGAAAGAGCTAGAAAGCGATCTCCCTCAGGCGTTGTAACTCGTGGTCGGCCTGGAACATGTCTTCTAGACATAGAATCTTCTGATACAAACTGATTCCACAGTCATTGGACCACTCTCGAAACACATTGAGACGTCTAGCAGCATCAGCTTGTGACAATCCCATTTCCATACATCCGATCGCCCGCTACCTCAATGAATCGGGTAAACGACTTCTCCTAGACATTGGTGGACTCTCCTGGGTACTGTCATTGAAATTGCCAAAAAAAAAATGCAAATAAACAATCATGCACAATACATACACACAGTTCAGGAAAGTTTGATTTTCCCTCATTTTCTCTTACTCTTATATAAGTGACAATTCTTTAAAATGAAAGTGGTGACCAAGGTTTTTTTTGCATAAGTTTTCTTAAAGTTCAATACTATCATTCATATACACTATTAATTTTATTGTTACTGCCTTTACTTTTATGGTGAGCTTGGAAAAACATGTTGTACCTTAACTTTTGGAGGACAGTGTATATATATATATATATAAATATATATATATATATATATATATATATATATATATATATATATATATATATATATATATATATATATAGAGAGAGAGAGAGAGAGAGAGAGATTTTTTAGAGATTAGAATTTAAAGGGTTAAAAAAGGGATTCTTCTAGAGAAAGTCTGAATTAAAACGTGAAACGCCAGATTATTCACAATAATAGCGCGGGAATATGAAAACGAAGAACGTTGTAGGAGTTATTAATAGAATTGAGTAGCCTTTGAGGAAATCAGGAGATGAGAATCGCAGGACCAATCGGGGCGCTGACGTAGAGAGCCATTTTTAGAGTTTAGACAGGGTTTCGCGAAAAAAAAACTTCAAACTTCAGCAGAGAGGATTCTAGAAGTTTCTATGCAGTGTAAGCAGATCATTTTAGGCGGGCTTGAAACAGAGGAATAACTTCAGAGACGATGTAGCTTCCGAAAGGTTTAGACATGCCGCTTGCGGTGCGGCAAAGAGATTGAACGGGATAAGGAATTGAGACTGATAGAAATATAAGTGTTAGAAATTAAGTCGTGGAACATTAATGCTACGAAGGGAGCGAAGACTTCTTGAATGGTTAATAACTATTTTTAAAGGACAATAACTTGTTTTTATTACCTACTCGACACCAAGCTTACTGCAATTAAGATGAAAAGAGGAATTGGTGTGCCGACCACCGACTGCAACGTCGATTTAGACCAGTGAATGAAGGTTTAAGGAAGGGCGTGAAGAAGTGTACGTGTCATATATATATATTACTAGTATTTTTCTCTCGTGAGGCATTTCAGAGTTGATATACGTTTTAGTGACGTTTGTGATGATGGTTTGGTTTGGTTTGGTTTGGTTTGGTTTAGAGCGCTACGGACAATTTTTTGCTACACGAGGGCTTATTAGACAGGGACCTACTGCTGAAAGCCGATTCTGAACGGCTACAAACGTCCATGACAAGAATGGGATTCGAACCCACAGACTATGGTACCGAAATGATGAAATTTCCAACAATGGAAGTCAAAGAAATTCACCGTTTGCATTTCATAAAGAAAATAATCTTTTAACCCACTGAATCCGTCCTTGACGCTGTATTTGGCACTATATTTCCCCCAGATGCTAAAATTTGAGACACGTTACAAAAAAAAATCCCGAATTTCATAGTTAAACTCAGGCAATATTTCAACTGCTGGCTTTTCGATCATTCAACTGAAAAGTTCACAATCAAGAAAAAATTAAAAAAACCATGGCGGGAACTTACGCTGCATATAACCACGTAAATGTTTTTGCGTGTAATCACACCTGATGACAACGAATAAAAGGAGAAGACCTTAGGAAAGTTAAGACAATTTACCCCATTTCTTTTCCGCTAGGAAGCAGTTCAGACAGAAATTTTAAAATCTCAAATTTAAAACTATACTTGAGCTTCTATAGCTTCTCGTGATCAGATTAACACCTCTCATTCTAACAAGGATTTTGAGGAGATCAGTAAAAAATTTATTAGAAAATCGGAGGAAAAGCTTTTGGAAATTCTTAGTAAAAAGTCAGCAATCTGCCACTCACTGCTGGAAGTCACTTTTAAGAGTGTGTCTAAACTTGTGTTTATTGAATTTGAAAATCTCCCAAGGGTCGCACTGATACACCAGTAGTATAAAAATGACAGTTTTGCAACAGGAGCAGGAGCAAGAAGGGGGAGGGGCTTAAAGTGGGCGGAGCTAACTGAGTGACGTGGACCAATCAGAGTGCAGCTGGCCACCTGGCGGTCGATTTGGACCAATCAGGAGAGGGCAGCGCTGCTATCGCCCCCTAGCGGGAAAACCTGGAACCTTGTAGTTCAGCAGAATCTTGAAGAGAGTATGTGCTCCGCGGAGCGCCACCTATAGGTCAAATAGGGAACTAAATTTCGTACAAGGATTGGAGGTCAGGGCATATTTTTTTCAGTGCTGCCATCTATTTTATAAAAATCACAACTGAATTTTACATTTAATTTTACAGAAGATATATATTTTTAAAAGTTTGTCCTGAGCTAGGACCGAACCCGGGATCTCACGGTTGGCAAGCCAACGCCCTACCCACTGGGCTGTCGAGTCTTCTTATTGTACGGTATTATAAGGTATTTAAAGAGTGAATATTTTAAAGGGAACTTGAGAAATATGATAGAGGATTCTGTGGTATTATATTATTTTAATTAGTTAATTAATTAATTATTTTTTTAATATAATACATACTAAGCGCCCCCTAGCGGGAAAAACTTGAACTAAACTAGAACTTTAAATATTTAAGATTGTAAAACGATTTTACGCTGTTACCAAACATGTAGTGAATAAATTTAACTTTTAAAATTCTGATATCGAGAATTTTACGCTGCAGGCGCCATCTATTGGTAAAAATTACAACTACATTTAAAATTTAATTTTGTAAAAGGTTTTATTTTAGTTTAAATTCTAAATTAAAATATATTATTAACTTACTATTTTTTTAACGATAGTAGTAATTAGTAAAAAATAATTATAATTACTTATTATTACTTTAAAGACATATCTAATTTATAAATAATATTTGAAAAAATATTCTATTAAAAGGAGTATTTACAAGTCTTTTAACATTAAATCTATAAGAGAAGATATTAACAAGGATATTTTTACGCATAAAATTATTCAGAACAGCTGTTAAATTTAAAATATCTTTAATTTTCATGCTAATATCAATTTCAAGTGTAATATAATTTAGATATATCTTTAAACCCATTTAAACATAACTTGAAGACTTTAAATTATACAATTACCATCTAGAACCTGAAACTTAAAAATGTATGCGTCAATTTGATTATCTTTATACAGTTTATGTACTGTTTTAAATGTATTTTTTAAACCTTAAATGCTTTTAACAGATAAACATAACTTGAAAACCATAAAGTAAAGACGTGCTTAATGCATTGAGTAATCTAAAACCTACATCTTACTTTAACTAAAGTGTATGATTTTTTCTAATGCATATACTAAAATGTCATACTAAAATTAAAAAACATTTTATAGAGATAGACTTTTGATAGGGTTTAAACATAAAATGACTTTGTTATCTTTAAACCCATTTAAACATAACTTGAAGACTTTAAATTATACAATTACCATCTAGAACCTGAAACTTAAAAATGTATGCGTCAATTTGATTATCTTTATACAGTTTATGTGCTGTTTTAAATGTATTTTTTAAACCTTAAATGCTTTTAACAGATAAACAAAACTTGAAAACCATAAAGTAAAGGCGTGCTTAATGCATTGAGAAATCTAAAACCTATATCTTACTTCGACTAAAGCGTATGCTTTCTTCTAATGCATATACTAAAATGTCATACTAAAATTAAAAAACATTTTATAGAGATAGACTTTTGATAGGGTTTAAACATAAAATGACTTTGCTATCTTTAAACCCATTTAAACATAACTTGAAGACTTTAAATTATACAATTACCATCTAGAACCTGAAACTTAAAAATGTATGCGTCAATTTGATTATCTTTATACAGTTTATGTACTGTTTTAAATGTATTTTTAAAACCTTAAATGCTTTTAACAGATAAAGAAAACTTGAAAACCATAAAGTAAAGGCGTGCTTAATGCATTGAGTAATCTAAAACCTACATCTTACTTTGACTAAAGCGTATGCTTTCTTCTAATGCATATACTAAAATGTCATACTAAAATTTAAAAAAACATTTTATAGAGATAAAGACTTTTGATAGAGTTTAAACATAAAATGACTTTGTTATCTTAAGCCCATTTAAACATAACTTGAAGACTTTAAAATATACAATTACCATCTAGAACCTGAAAATTAAAAATGTATGCGTCAATTTGATTATCTTTATACAGTTTATGTACAGTTTTGAATGTATTTTTAAACCTTAAGTTCTTTTACCAGATAAACAAAACTTGAAAACCATAAAATTATTTAAGCAATGTGAGAATTCCCCAGTAGGGTTATTTTTTCCTTTTAATATTTGAAATAAAAACTAAAATATGATTCAATCTTGATAATTCTTTAAATTAAATATACATACCATAACAATCCATACTATTAAATCTGCAAGAGAAGGTATCAAATTTGTCTCGCGATGTTAATAGAGAAGATTCTTACATTATCATAAATAATACAGACTTTATTATTTTTAGAAGATATTTTCATGAGTTCATTTTAGAAGTAATTGAATCAAGGTTTGAATCCTACAGCAGTAAGGGGTATATGCAAACATGAAGACTTTAAATAATACAATTTCCATCTAGAACCTGAAACTTAAAAATATATGTATCAATTTAAGTATCTTTATATAGTTTATGTACAGTTTTGAATTTATTTCAAACCATAAGCATTTTTAAAACTTTAAATCTATGTTATAAGTTAAGACGCTTACTAAAATTAAAAACATTTTATAGAGATAAAGACTTGAAAGATAAAATTTGCAAGTTTTAATCCTAAATATTATATCTTATCCAGAAATGTAGACTATTAATATATGATTTTTAACCTTACATGCTTTCCACGATTACCTAAATTGCGATATAATGTTAAATTCCACAGATTTTAAGATATCTATTTAACCTAAGATGTTTATAAATCCTACCTAAATTGAATAGTTTCTGCATAACAACATAAACTGCGTAAACAACTAAATATTAACTTAATTTACATAAGAGCATAAGATTTCCTTTTTGATAACAAAATTATACATATTGCTAAATTAAAATTCTTGGTATACTTTCATATAAGATAGTTTTCTACATACAAAGTAATAGTTAGAATTAAAATTACTATTAATTCTAATTTTAACATGAAAAAACGTATACGTTATAAAACTTATATAATAAAATAGATCTTTGAAAAATATTCTATAAAAAGTAATAAAACATATTACGGAAACTTTAAATTAATTTATGTTAGACGAGATCATCTTAAGCATTTAAATAGTTTTTCAAAACATGATTTAAATAAATAATATACACTTTTTGATCAACAAAATTGAATAGTGAATCCTTTGCTTTCGAATGGGTAATTACAATAGTTCTACCAAGATATGCAATTTTATATGTCGATAAAGGTAGTTTAACTTCACAGTTATAATCTTAACAGATAACAAAACCATAAATAGTTAACATTTTTTACATGAAATATAGACTTATTTTACTTAACTTTAGGAAATTGCAATATTTATTGAAATATAGACACGTAAAATGACTTTCAACCGTTAAAAGTTTTTGCAAGAAATCTAACAACACTTTAAAAAGTATATTTCTTCTTCAAACATATATAAAAGCTTTTAATATTAACACAAAACTTATACAATTTTATCTAAATTCATTCAAATATATATTTTAACATAACGCTGTATAATAAAATTGTATAGACCTATAATATTTGCATTGAAAATTGTTTGATTCTAAAATTTCTTCTTTAAATAAGAGATTTTAATATTCACACAGCATTTTAAATAACATGTTTTACTAGAAAATAAATTTTCAAAACGTGCATAAACTTACATGGCCTTGATGCGATGCCGAGGGACCTGTTTGAGAATCCGTTATAGGCCTGGCTTCTTCATTATTCCACGTCTGCTGCGAATTAGCCCATTCGTCGGGCATTTCAGCAGCGTTAATTATTTCCCATAGTTCTTGAGCAGGAATATCAAAATTAATAAACTGAAAATTAAAATTATTATTAGTTAAATATCGCATAATTACATTTCAGCATTATTAAAGATATGAAATAAATATAGCACTTTAATCTTTACACATTATTAAAAATATAATTAATCTTTTACACATTATTTAAAAAATAAAAGTCAATGAACTAAAATGATTAAGATTGGTTTTAGTTAATAATAAAATATATTTCAGCATTATTAAGAAATATCACTTTAATCTTTACACATTATTAAAAATATAATTAATCTTTTACACATTATTTTAAAAAATAAAAGTCAATGAACTAAATTGATTAAGATTGGTTTTAGTTAAATAATATCTATGCATTGTTAAAGTTAATAATAAAATATATTTCAGCATTATTAAGAAATAACACTTTAATCTTTACACATTATTAAAAATATAATTAATCTGTTAGACATTATTAAGAAATAAATATAATTCAACTTTTACAGATTATTAAGATAACATATTTATCTGAAAAGATTATATTATACTTTAACATAGGGAATAAAGAGAAGAATATAATACATTAGCATCTTCGAACTGCTTTTCAATGTCCATCTGAAATAAAGGTTTAAAAAATATTAGCATTTATCAAACATAGAAATTTTATTATCCATTTAAAAAATAATTATTCCATGCTAAGTTAATAGTGATTTAAGTTTTAAAATTATCCATCTTAATAAGTTTAAAATATTGATTAAATTAACATTGATTCAAGTTAAAATTATTTCGTATCAATTTAAGTTTAAAATATATCAGTTTAAAATATTGATTAAATTAACATTGATTCAAGTTAAAATTATTTCGTATCAATTTAAGTTTAAAATATATCAGTTTAAAATTTATAAAATACTTACTTGATTATCCATGTTAGAGCACATCTTGAAATTTTTCTTGGTAACATGCAAAGTAAGAGCTAAGTACAAAATGGCTGACCCACGTTAGTTAATCTTGATTATCAGCGATAAAAGTTCACTAAAAGTCGAAGTTAAAGTGCATACATTTAACCTGGAATGAATCTATGATAAGATAAATAATTATTTTACTATCATTTAAGGAATCGTTCACGCTCCTTTTATTTAATTTGTCAAGAGTTGGCAACAATTCTACGATAAGTTGCATTCCGTTATCTTTGTTTGTTTTAGTAAACAAGACTTAATCAGTATCTTTAATCGAAACTGTTGAAAAACAGGAAGTGTGACATCAGATAAGATGCCTAATCAAAGTTAAACAATTGATACACGTTTTGCTAACCAAAACTTTATTCGATAGGTTAATTTTCAAATCTGAAACAAGCTTTGCTAACTGCTAATACAGTTTATTAATGTTGTTAATAGAGTTTTAATAACGAAGTTGTTCGATTAATACTTGCAAAACTGCAACTACTAAGTTGATCGAATATATATTAAATTGTATTAAGTTAAAATTCTAGTTTTCACATGAAAAAACATTATGCAATATAAGTATTAAAATTAAGTCTTTGAAATATTCTATAAAAAGTAATGAAATATACTATGGAGACACTTACCCATTGTTACTAAGCTTGGTATTAATTAATAAAATTATAAAGATCTATTAATAATACTTTGAAATATTCTGTAAAAGGTAACTTAGAATAACTTTTAAACATGATTATTCTATAAAAAATACAATATTATCAGTAACAGCAGCAGATAGTATATTCAAGATTATTGAAAACAACGTAACAGAGAATAAAATTTTAGATTATAAAGCAACAAAGGCTAATTTTCAAATGTACACTGTCAACCTCTACTATCAGTATTTTACGATTCATTGAAGTGGAAGTTATAGTTAAGTTCTTATTCTCACTTAACATTTTGATAACTTAAAAGTTTAACGTTGTATTGTACAATCGACACTTATCAGAATAATATAAATTGCTAGTAATCTTATCTAATGGCGAAATAAAATAAACTATGAGTCATAGAAACTTATCTTATCTGATATAGGGATTCATTAGACAAAAAAAAAACCTTAAATTCAGTCGCTTGCTAGATTTTCAATCGGAGAGGGCTGTTTTAGAGTGCTTGTGCTGTTTATCTGTCAGATTATGAAACCTGCATTTAAAAAAATGAAGGAACAGCTTGTTCCTGAAAAAGATTGGTATGAGCAAAATTATGAAAATACAGATTTTTGCATGCATAATTTTGCTGAAGGAATCTTAAATGTTTTAAAAATTGAACAGAGAAAAAAAGAAGTTAATTGCTTCGGCCCATCAATGATAAAATATTTCAATCTTGGATGTAATATTCTTGGATGTAATGTTTTTGCAACTGTCCACATGCATATCAGTGGTGCAGCAGTCCACATCACTAAATTTAAAGAAAGTCACCTACATAAACTTCAAAGGGAAAAAGGAGTGTCAATGCATGGAGATACCTGGATTGAATTTAATAAGAAACTTCCTAACATCTCAACTGAATATAAAGACACTTCATGTATTGCAAACAACGAAATAATCGCTATTATAGATCAGGAAGTGTGTATTCTACAGGGGATGTATCGCATGAAAAATGCTAATTATGACTTAGATTCCGGAATTAAGTTGAATAGATATGAACTAAAACAACTTTGTGATTATGCTTCAGACATTACAGATTGTGTCGAACACACAATTTTATGTCGTACTTTGCCTCACATTCTACAAGAAAATATTGTCGATTCCATCTCCGATTGTTTTAAAGAACATTGTAATGTAGATGATGCGCTTGAAAATTTTTTCAGATGTGTTAAACAAGAACTGTTCAATGTATGTCATAAACTGTTTAAATGTGAAGGATGTATTATGAACCACCCCTCCCAATATCAGCATTTGTGTCTAAAAAGCAGTGCTTTAGAAAAATATAAAAGTCTTGGTAAAATACCAATTTTTCATATAAGTATTCAAGATATTGTTAAAAATATATGTGATACATATTGTACATGTGTATACATTAATACTGAAATTTTTAATAATCTTTGCGTCGATGATTTTAAATACTATTTCGAAAACGGAATAGTTAAAGTGTAAATACTTTTGGATTATTCTAATGATTTGAAATTTCACTCTAAGGAATATCTTCAAGAATTGTAAGAATTTTTTTAGATATGTTAAATAAAGGTTGCTTTAAGAATGAATTATTCCATTTTTTATGTCTATGTGTGTTTTAATTTAAATGATATCTTAAAAATTATTAATATATCTTTAAATTAAAATAAAAATTTTTTGATATCATTTTAATGATATCTTAAAAATTATTAATATATCTTTAAATTAAAATAAAAATTTTTTGATATCATTTAAATTAAAACACACATAGACATAAAAAATGGAATAATTCATTCTTAAAGCAACCTTTATTTAACATATCTAAAAAAATTCTTACAATTCTTGAAGATATTCCTTAGAGTGAAATTTCAAATCATTAGAATAATCCAAAAGTATTTACACTTTAACTATTCCGTTTTCGAAATAGTATTTAAAATCATCGACGCAAAGATTATTAAAAATTTCAGTATTAATGTATACACATGTACAATATGTATCACATATATTTTTAACAATATCTTGAATACTTATATGAAAAATTGGTATTTTACCAAGACTTTTATATTTTTCTAAAGCACTGCTTTTTAGACACAAATGCTGATATTGGGAGGGGTGGTTCATAATACATCCTTCACATTTAAACAGTTTATGACATACATTGAACAGTTCTTGTTTAACACATCTGAAAAAATTTTCAAGCGCATCATCTACATTACAATGTTCTTTAAAACAATCGGAGATGGAATCGACAGTATTTTCTTGTAGAATGTGAGGCAAAGTACGACATAAAATTGTGTGTTCGACACAATCTGTAATGTCTGAAGCATAATCACAAAGTTGTTTTAGTTCATATCTATTCAACTTAATTCCGGAATCTAAGTCATAATTAGCATTTTTCATGCGATACATCCCCTGTAGAATACACACTTCCTGATCTATAATAGCGATTATTTCGTTGTTTGCAATACATGAAGTGTCTTTATATTCAGTTGAGATGTTAGGAAGTTTCTTATTAAATTCAATCCAGGTATCTCCATGCATTGACACTCCTTTTTCCCTTTGAAGTTTATGTAGGTGACTTTCTTTAAATTTAGTGATGTGGACTGCTGCACCACTGATATGCATGTGGACAGTTGCAAAAACATTACATCCAAGAATATTACATCCAAGATTGAAATATTTTATCATTGATGGGCCGAAGCAATTAACTTCTTTTTTTCTCTGTTCAATTTTTAAAACATTTAAGATTCCTTCAGCAAAATTATGCATGCAAAAATCTGTATTTTCATAATTTTGCTCATACCAATCTTTTTCAGGAACAAGCTGTTCCTTCATTTTTTTAAATGCAGGTTTCATAATCTGACAGATAAACAGCACAAGCACTCTAAAACAGCCCTCTCCGATTGAAAATCTAGCAAGCGACTGAATTTAAGGGTTTTTTTTTGTCTAATGAATCCCTATATCAGATAAGATAAGTTTCTATGACTCATAGTTTATTTTATTTCGCCATTAGATAAGATTACTAGCAATTTATATTATTCTGATAAGTGTCGATTGTACAATACAACGTTAAACTTTTAAGTTATCAAAATGTTAAGTGAGAATAAGAACTTAACTATAACTTCCACTTCAATGAATCGTAAAATACTGATAGTAGAGGTTGACAGTGTACATTTGAAAATTAGCCTTTGTTGCTTTATAATCTAAAATTTTATTCTCTGTTACGTTGTTTTCAATAATCTTGAATATACTATCTGCTGCTGTTACTGATAATATTGTATTTTTTATAGAATAATCATGTTTAAAAGTTATTCTAAGTTACCTTTTACAGAATATTTCAAAGTATTATTAATAGATCTTTATAATTTTATTAATTAATACCAAGCTTAGTAACAATGGGTAAGTGTCTCCATAGTATATTTCATTACTTTTTATAGAATATTTCAAAGACTTAATTTTAATACTTATATTGCATAATGTTTTTTCATGTGAAAACTAGAATTTTAACTTAATACAATTTAATATATATTCGATCAACTTAGTAGTTGCAGTTTTGCAAGTATTAATCGAACAACTTCGTTATTAAAACTCTATTAACAACATTAATAAACTGTATTAGCAGTTAGCAAAGCTTGTTTCAGATTTGAAAATTAACCTATCGAATAAAGTTTTGGTTAGCAAAACGTGTATCAATTGTTTAACTTTGATTAGGCATCTTATCTGATGTTACACTTCCTGTTTTTCAACAGTTTCGATTAAAGATACTGATTAAGTCTTGTTTACTAAAACAAACAAAGATAACGGAATGCAACTTATCGTAGAATTGTTGCCAACTCTTGACAAATTAAATAAAAGGAGCGTGAACGATTCCTTAAATGATAGTAAAATAATTATTTATCTTATCATAGATTCATTCCAGGTTAAATGTATGCACTTTAACTTCGACTTTTAGTGAACTTTTATCGCTGATAATCAAGATTAACTAACGTGGGTCAGCCATTTTGTACTTAGCTCTTACTTTACATGTTACCAAGAAAAATTTCAAGATGTGCTCTAACATGGATAATCAAGTAAGTATTTTATAAATTTTAAACTGATATATTTTAAACTTAAATTGATACGAAATAATTTTAACTTGAATCAATGTTAATTTAATCAATATTTTAAACTGATATATTTTAAACTTAAATTGATACGAAATAATTTTAACTTGAATCAATGTTAATTTAATCAATATTTTAAACTTATTAAGATGGATAATTTTAAAACTTAAATCACTATTAACTTAGCATGGAATAATTATTTTTTAAATGGATAATAAAATTTCTATGTTTGATAAATGCTAATATTTTTTAAACCTTTATTTCAGATGGACATTGAAAAGCAGTTCGAAGATGCTAATGTATTATATTCTTCTCTTTATTCCCTATGTTAAAGTATAATATAATCTTTTCAGATAAATATGTTATCTTAATAATCTGTAAAAGTTGAATTATATTTATTTCTTAATAATGTCTAACAGATTAATTATATTTTTAATAATGTGTAAAGATTAAAGTGTTATTTCTTAATAATGCTGAAATATATTTTATTATTAACTTTAACAATGCATAGATATTATTTAACTAAAACCAATCTTAATCAATTTAGTTCATTGACTTTTATTTTTTAAAATAATGTGTAAAAGATTAATTATATTTTTAATAATGTGTAAAGATTAAAGTGATATTTCTTAATAATGCTGAAATATATTTTATTATTAACTAAAACCAATCTTAATCATTTTAGTTCATTGACTTTTATTTTTTAAATAATGTGTAAAAGATTAATTATATTTTTAATAATGTGTAAAGATTAAAGTGCTATATTTATTTCATATCTTTAATAATGCTGAAATGTAATTATGCGATATTTAACTAATAATAATTTTAATTTTCAGTTTATTAATTTTGATATTCCTGCTCAAGAACTATGGGAAATAATTAACGCTGCTGAAATGCCCGACGAATGGGCTAATTCGCAGCAGACGTGGAATAATGAAGAAGCCAGGCCTATAACGGATTCTCAAACAGGTCCCTCGGCATCGCATCAAGGCCATGTAAGTTTATGCACGTTTTGAAAATTTATTTTCTAGTAAAACATGTTATTTAAAATGCTGTGTGAATATTAAAATCTCTTATTTAAAGAAGAAATTTTAGAATCAAACAATTTTCAATGCAAATATTATAGGTCTATACAATTTTATTATACAGCGTTATGTTAAAATATATATTTGAATGAATTTAGATAAAATTGTATAAGTTTTGTGTTAATATTAAAAGCTTTTATATATGTTTGAAGAAGAAATATACTTTTTAAAGTGTTGTTAGATTTCTTGCAAAAACTTTTAACGGTTGAAAGTCATTTTACGTGTCTATATTTCAATAAATATTGCAATTTCCTAAAGTTAAGTAAAAATAAGTCTATATTTCATGTAAAAAATGTTAACTATTTATGGTTTTGTTATCTGTTAAGATTATAACTGTGAAGTTAAACTACCTTTATCGACATATAAAATTGCATATCTTGGTAGAACTATTGTAATTACCCATTCGAAAGCAAAGGATTCACTATTCAATTTTGTTGATCAAAAAGTGTATATTATTTATTTAAATCATGTTTTGAAAAACTATTTAAATGCTTAAGATGATCTCGTCTAACATAAATTAATTTAAAGTTTCCGTAATATGTTTTATTACTTTTTATAGAATATTTTTCAAAGATCTATTTTATTATATAAGTTTTATAACGTATACGTTTTTTCATGTTAAAATTAGAATTAATAGTAATTTTAATTCTAACTATTACTTTGTATGTAGAAAACTATCTTATATGAAAGTATACCAAGAATTTTAATTTAGCAATATGTATAATTTTGTTATCAAAAAGGAAATCTTATGCTCTTATGTAAATTAAGTTAATATTTAGTTGTTTACGCAGTTTATGTTGTTATGCAGAAACTATTCAATTTAGGTAGGATTTATAAACATCTTAGGTTAAATAGATATCTTAAAATCTGTGGAATTTAACATTATATCGCAATTTAGGTAATCGTGGAAAGCATGTAAGGTTAAAAATCATATATTAATAGTCTACATTTCTGGATAAGATATAATATTTAGGATTAAAACTTGCAAATTTTATCTTTCAAGTCTTTATCTCTATAAAATGTTTTTAATTTTAGTAAGCGTCTTAACTTATAACATAGATTTAAAGTTTTAAAAATGCTTATGGTTTGAAATAAATTCAAAACTGTACATAAACTATATAAAGATACTTAAATTGATACATATATTTTTAAGTTTCAGGTTCTAGATGGAAATTGTATTATTTAAAGTCTTCATGTTTGCATATACCCCTTACTGCTGTAGGATTCAAACCTTGATTCAATTACTTCTAAAATGAACTCATGAAAATATCTTCTAAAAATAATAAAGTCTGTATTATTTATGATAATGTAAGAATCTTCTCTATTAACATCGCGAGACAAATTTGATACCTTCTCTTGCAGATTTAATAGTATGGATTGTTATGGTATGTATATTTAATTTAAAGAATTATCAAGATTGAATCATATTTTAGTTTTTATTTCAAATATTAAAAGGAAAAAATAACCCTACTGGGGAATTCTCACATTGCTTAAATAATTTTATGGTTTTCAAGTTTTGTTTATCTGGTAAAAGAACTTAAGGTTTAAAAATACATTCAAAACTGTACATAAACTGTATAAAGATAATCAAATTGACGCATACATTTTTAATTTTCAGGTTCTAGATGGTAATTGTATATTTTAAAGTCTTCAAGTTATGTTTAAATGGGCTTAAAGATAACAAAGTCATTTTATGTTTAAACTCTATCAAAGTCTTTATCTCTATAAAATGTTTTTTTAAATTTTAGTATGACATTTTAGTATATGCATTAGAAGAAAGCATACGCTTTAGTCAAAGTAAGATGTAGGTTTTAGATTACTCAATGCATTAAGCACGCCTTTACTTTATGGTTTTCAAGTTTTCTTTATCTGTTAAAAGCATTTAAGGTTTTAAAAATACATTTAAAACAGTACATAAACTGTATAAAGATAATCAAATTGACGCATACATTTTTAAGTTTCAGGTTCTAGATGGTAATTGTATAATTTAAAGTCTTCAAGTTATGTTTAAATGGGTTTAAAGATAGCAAAGTCATTTTATGTTTAAACCCTATCAAAAGTCTATCTCTATAAAATGTTTTTTAATTTTAGTATGACATTTTAGTATATGCATTAGAAGAAAGCATACGCTTTAGTCGAAGTAAGATATAGGTTTTAGATTTCTCAATGCATTAAGCACGCCTTTACTTTATGGTTTTCAAGTTTTGTTTATCTGTTAAAAGCATTTAAGGTTTAAAAAATACATTTAAAACAGCACATAAACTGTATAAAGATAATCAAATTGACGCATACATTTTTAAGTTTCAGGTTCTAGATGGTAATTGTATAATTTAAAGTCTTCAAGTTATGTTTAAATGGGTTTAAAGATAACAAAGTCATTTTATGTTTAAACCCTATCAAAAGTCTATCTCTATAAAATGTTTTTTAATTTTAGTATGACATTTTAGTATATGCATTAGAAAAAATCATACACTTTAGTTAAAGTAAGATGTAGGTTTTAGATTTCTCAATGCATTAAGCACGTCTTTACTTTATGGTTTTCAAGTTATGTTTATCTGTTAAAAGCATTTAAGGTTTAAAAAATACATTTAAAACAGTACATAAACTGTATAAAGATAATCAAATTGACGCATACATTTTTAAGTTTCAGGTTCTAGATGGTAATTGTATAATTTAAAGTCTTCAAGTTATGTTTAAATGGGTTTAAAGATATATCTAAATTATATTACACTTGAAATTGATATTAGCATGAAAATTAAAGATATTTTAAATTTAACAGCTGTTCTGAATAATTTTATGCGTAAAAATATCCTTGTTAATATCTTCTCTTATAGATTTAATGTTAAAAGACTTGTAAATACTCCTTTTAATAGAATATTTTTTCAAATATTATTTATAAATTAGATATGTCTTTAAAGTAATAATAAGTAATTATAATTATTTTTTACTAATTACTACTATCGTTAAAAAAATAGTAAGTTAATAATATATTTTAATTTAGAATTTAAACTAAAATAAAACCTTTTACAAAATTAAATTTTAAATGTAGTTGTAATTTTTACCAATAGATGGCGCCTGCAGCGTAAAATTCTCGATATCAGAATTTTAAAAGTTAAATTTATTCACTACATGTTTGGTAACAGCGTAAAATCGTTTTACAATCTTAAATATTTAAAGTTCTAGTTTAGTTCAAGTTTTTCCCGCTAGGGGGCGCTTAGTATGTATTATATTAAAAAAATAATTAATTAATTAACTAATTAAAATAATATAATACCACAGAATCCTCTATCATATTTCTCAAGTTCCCTTTAAAATATTCACTCTTTAAATACCTTATAATACCGTACAATAACAAGACTCGACAGCCCAGTGGGTAGGGCGTTGGCTTGCCAACCGTGAGATCCCGGGTTCGGTCCTAGCTCAGGACAAACTTTTAAAAATATATATCTTCTGTAAAATTAAATGTAAAATTCAGTTGTGATTTTTATAAAATAGATGGCAGCACTGAAAAAAATATGCCCTGACCTCCAATCCTTGTACGAAATTTAGTTCCCTATTTGACCTATAGGTGGCGCTCCGCGGAGCACATACTCTCTTCAAGATTCTGCTGAACTACAAGGTTCCAGGTTTTCCTGCTAGGGGGCGATAGCAGCGCTGCCCTCTCCTGATTGGTCCAAATCGACCGCCAGGTGGCCAGCTGCACTCTGATTGGTCCACGTCATTCAGTTAGCTCCGCCCACTTTAAGCCCCTCCCCCTTCTTGCTCCTGCTCCTGTTGCAAAACTGTCATTTTTATACTACTTACACCTCATAACAGCTTGTGGGTAAAGAAAACTAAACTTATCCATACATTTTCTTCATCAGGCACCTCTTTCAGGTATGGACGGCTTTATATATAATATAAACCTTTACAGATAATATAAACTCCATCAACTGTTTGAAAAATGCTTTCGCTTTGGTCAAAAACTTTAACAGGCGTAAAATAAACATCTTTCTCCTTTTTTCTCTGGCGGGTTTCCCTTTTCCTTTTCAATTTCTTCTGTACGTGGCTCGTAATATTTTATAGAGGAAATGCCACGGTCTTCAAAAAAAATAATATTTTGGCTTAATAAGCCACCTTTTTTGTGTTGTAATTTTGGTTTCTTGTAGACATCCCTCAAATCTAGTTTTCTTCTTTCTCTAAAAAACAAACTTGTCGAGCAGACGGCTTCATGGTCAAGACAGAGGTCCCCTGATCTCTGTTTCTTTTAATTTATCCTCCTCTAAAATCTCTTTTATTATTTACTGTTTTATTCATTACTACTATTTTATTCATTTTACTCTTTTATTTAATTACTCTGAAAATGAAATTCTTAGAGTTTGTATTTCCTCAAACATTAAGAAGCTCGATATTATAATCATCTATCCATACCATGATCTTTTTTCGACCGACTGGTCACCGTCAATGCTTTTCTAGACCTGCAAACCTTTTTTACTCCTTGGAGACTCCCCTGTATCATCCTTTTCTGGTTATAGTTCTTTCTGGTTATAGTATTACAAGAAATTTTCTGCGCTCTGAAGAAGACTGATCAAGACCTTGTCCCGTCAGTATGGTCTAACGATGTATTTGTAATGAAGGTTCTCCCACTAATCTGCATCATATTCTGAAACGCAGGAAAAATTAAAATGCTTTAAACATTTACTTCTCCTCACGTAATTTTATAGTATTTCTGGATCGTTTATCACCCACTTAAAACTCAAGCCAATGCCTTTGCATCCTTATTTGTATCTATCAACACTAATGAGATTTATCCGCTTATGATAACTTCCTTCGGGACTCTCTGTTCTCACACAAGGATCTTTATCGTTGTATACGAAAAACCAGACTCTCCCCCCCCCCTTTTCGCGTTTAAGATGTCATTAGCATCAACCTTTTCAAAGGCCTCAACAGTAAGAGTCTTCAAACTGTTCTCAATACCTTTAGCGTTATGTGGAAAACTGCCACCGTTCCTGATGATAAGTCTACCTCAATGTTCATTCCCATCTTGAAGTTTGGCAAAAACAAAACTAACATCTCATTACGTAGCCCCATTTATTTGACTTCAGTTCCCTGCAAAATATTTGAAGTCAAGTTACTTCATCGTTTTGTGGAATACACTTTTCAACCTGAGATTTTCGGTGCTAACCATTTTTGGTTCTTACTCTTCAGCGACTTCCAAAGTTCTCTGTTCGAGTTTTATCCTGCGTTAAGAAAGACAAAATATTCATCATGGATGTTACCTCAGACATCGCCCAGGCTTACGGCAGTGAGATTGGACTGACGACTTGAGCTGGAGACTCTTAGAGCTCGGTATCTATGGGAATATGTTTTTCAGGATCTCCAACTTTCTCCGTGACAGACGCATTAAAGTCCGTTGGTGAGGCGTTTCGTCTTGCGAGGTGGGGAGCTGTGGAAGAATCCCTGAGGGAACGGTTCTTTCTCTCCTTTTCCTAGGTCTATGTGCATGTTATTTTTGGAGATCTATCCAGTGACGTATCTTGCAATATTTACACCGTTGTTCTTTTTCTTCGTGCCCATGGGTATACCTTAGATTTGGAAACTTCGTTTAAGGAAAAGGCTTGATTTAAATGCTTAATGATGCATTGGAACTCAGCATTATGCGCGGCTATTAACCTTTTAAATATATATATAAACTATATTGTATAAGGTTTAGCAAAAATATCTGTTTGTAGTGAACTACCTCTTTTTAAGTTATGAACAGTGTGTATTTATACAAAACACGGTTTTAATTTTAAATAGTCTTTAGAAAAGAATATGTTCAAAATTTAATATAATACAAAATAAACATGATATGTACTAGAATAAATACATATGAAAAAACCTGACGCAGCTAGGAAATAAACTGAAACCTGATTTAACTGTCCACGTGTTTTCTCAATTCTTAGAAATTAACTTTAAGGACTTAATTTGTGAATAATATGATTCACGTGTTTCAATGGACCTGAACAATATTTTTAAATTCACATCCCTTTAAAAAATTTGAATCGTTGATCTTATTTGCATTTCATTAAAATTACAAAAGGTCATATTTTATGAAGAGGGAACAGGAAAATGCTTTCCAGAACAAATTTTGTATATTTCAATAAAACATTTCATTGATGTTGTACAAAGTTAGTATTACAAAATTCTAGAAAATTAAGAAGTACCTTATTTTGTAACCGAAGGATTCTAATTAAACGTATTTTTGGTAAGCTTAACTTTTTTTGAAAAATGAGGTATAATCGCAATTTTTTTTTCTTTTGTGGGTAAATGGAGTTATAGGCACTTTATTCGAGCAATATCACAATTTATTAAAATTATTTTTATTCGAGCATTAACAGCGCATGCTGTTGCTTAAACAACAGTTTGAGCTTTTCTAAATGCAAGAGGAAACTATTTGCTGAAAAATCGAAAATAAGCAGTATCTACATTTATGAAGTTCGTTTAAAAAAATTAAGGGTAATTGAGAAGGAGCTGGTACCATGGGCTAAGTTTGGCGAAGTCTTAAAAATTACCAAAATCACACTAAAAGGCGACGGTTACGCAACACAGCGAACGACTAAATGACGTGTTATAACAAATTATAACATCTAAACATTTTGACTCTCTCTAGAGTTTCACCTTCAGGCAGAGACCTTTTAAAGCGAATACATCAAAATGTAAATTTCACGTCGGTTTCTCTGGGCCAAAAAGCATTAACAAAATAACTCTTCCTAAAACTAAAAAATTCAGTGTTTCATGCCAAACCACGTCAAGGAGTACACGCTTATTTACAATTACCAAAATAAGAATGTTTTAGGGCAAAGGCCTAACAGCCGTTTTTCAAAATGAGTAATTTAATATAATTTTAATATCCCGATTGGAGACGAGGAGAAAAATAGAGCACACAATAGAATAATTTCGCATTTACTTTGAAATTCAAAGTAGAAGTATAAACAATTAGAAAATGCAACAAAATCTCCACGGTTTATTTCCCTTCAATTAAAGCCACTGATTGCGAACCTTTGTTTTTTAAGGATCTCAACAGAGAATGTGAGAATCGCATAACTGCAAAATTTTTTCGTTTGATGTAATAGCTAACTATTTTTTTACTCCAAAGCAGAAAAAGTTAATTAAACATGAAAAGGAGGAAAAAATAGCATTGGAACTTCTTATTAACCTTCCAGTTGTGTGAATGCGAAGGATGGGTTATCATGACAACAGTTATTATTTATTTGTTAAGGAACTTTATACTTATTGGTGATTTTTCTATCTGTAAATCTTTTGTTTAATGATGAGAAAAACAGTAAACAGTTGCTTAACTTCCATCTGAGTAATCTGCACGCAAAGCAAAGAAAAAAAAAGAGTGAAGTTTGTAAAAAAATATATATATTTTATGTTATCTTCATAACATTGTTTATTTTTATGCGGATGTAGATATAGAGAAAGAATTAGTCATTCCAAACGGAATATGTTCTTTATTTGGTAATGTGTCTTTCAAGACATGAACACAATTTAGGTACACCTCCCTGCTTCTTTATGTGATTTCTAGAATCAATTTCGTTAAAGTGTCAGCGAAGACGGAAACAATAACTATCCTCTTAAATTTAACTTCTCACCCTTTATGTAAGTATACGCTATTTTTTTGGTATATGTACCAGCGCATGCACATGCGCAAACATATATATATATATATATATATATATATATATATATATATATATATAAGGGTGTCCGGGCTAAAAGTATCCAAAGGTTATGGCTTATTATTACAGAACTACCCATTAGAATATAGTAGACTGTTCCTCCGTGGATTGTAAACCCCTTCGAGATTTTTTGAGTCTAGACCGTTCAGGCGCACATGCATACAATAGTCAGCAATCGGCATGGAGGCCAAAAACCTGTTTCATGGGTTTCATTAGTAAAGATGTGGACGCCACAGCAAAAGGTGCAGTGCGTGCTTTGGTTAACGAAATTTAAATCAGTGACGCGTGTTCATCTACGTGTGCGAATAGAATGGAATGTCGAACCTCTGAAATCAAAATCCATCCGCTAATGGGATACAGCTTTAAAAGAGACGGTAACTTTGGTATCTCAAACTGGCAAACATCCTAAAGTTTTTGTGTCAGATGACACCGTTGGTCGTGTGCGGGATTCATTTTCTGGGAGTTCTAGGAAGTCTATTAGGTAAGGCAGTAACGAACTACTGATCCCTCGTACCACATTTCATGATATCGTTCTCACACGTCGCTGAACACGCGTCACTCATTTAAATTCCGTTAACCAAAGCACGCACTGCACCTTTTGCTGTGGCGTCCACATCTTTACTAATGAAACCCATGAAACAGGTTTTTCACCTTCGTGCCGATTGCTGACTACTGTACGCATGCGCACCTGAACGGTCTAAACCCCCAAAAAAATTTGGAGGAATTTATAATCCACGGAAGAGCAGTCTACTATATTCTAAAGGGTAGTTCCGTAATAATAAGCCATAACTTTTGGATACTTTTAGCCCGGACACCCTGTGTATATATATATATATATAGTGTGTGTGTGTGTGTGTGCGTGCGCGTGTACACACTGAGTCGTCAATTTATAATGACCACCTACTCTGTACATGATTGGGCCTCATTTAGCTCTCATTACTGCTGAGATTTTCTTTGGCATAGACTCTAAAAGAAGTTGGTAAGTTGAGGAATCCGAGACTATATCCGATTTCATGCAGTTTCCAGTTCTCTAAGATTTGCTGGTTCTGAATCCAGCTGTCTAGTGTCCTTTTCGACCTCATCCCATAAATGCTGAATTTGACTGAGTTTTGTGGATTGTGGAAGCGAACTAAGCAAAGTGAAGTAAGTCTCTGACTTGCTCTTCAAATCCTTTGTGGAAAATGTGAGCTTTATGGCATGGAGCTTTGCCCTGCTGGAAGCAACCATCTGAACTGGCATAAACCGTTGACATAACTGGATGTGCTTGGTCAGCGACAATATCTAAATAGCTTTTAACAATCAGACGTTCATCCTTACAAATTAAAGGACCTTGTAGCGTACTACCAGTATGGGGTTATTTTTTCCCAAGACCTCACAGATTGCACGAAAACACACCTGTGTATTTATCGGGAGGTTTCCCTAACAAGTGGTGCGGGTAACTGTTTGGAAAACAGAAGATGATTTCACCCTCGTCATAAAGCTGTCTTCTCTTAGCGATAGCTTCCTGCGAGTGACATTCGGTGGGTGATAAAGTTTCGGCACTAAGAAGAGATGTCAGCCGATAATCTGCCGCCCCCCCCCGGCTGAAAATCCAGACATTCAAGAGAGGGACGCTAGTTAGAACGCGGCCTGTGTGGACGTGTGTGTTTTAGGCTCCGTACGTTGTAAATCTACACGGGATTTTAATTGAATATGTTGCACTGGTTAAATGTTAATTCTTTTTGTAAATAAATTGTTGAGTTTTTGTTTTAAAAAAATCGACCTTTGCTTTTTAATTAGGACTCTGTTTTTGCTTTGTTATGGATCCCATAGTAGTAATTTTTAACAACGCCTCAGAGAGTTTAGCCTTGTCGTGACGCCACAACCTAAACAGTACCAGAAAAGCATTCTGCAAACCAAAACACTGCCTCCACCATCTTGATATGTAGCAATGCATTTAGGGTCCATGCTTTCGTGTTGTTTTCTCAATATTCGCATCACGCCATCTGCTTGAAATTGTGGTTCATCGGACCACATTGCTCTTTCCTTTTCAGTTACTGTCCAATCTTTGTGATCCTGTGCGAGTTTGGCATGTTGATCTTGTTCGTTGCACACAGCAAAGACTGTCGAAGAGGAATTTTATTTCAAAGTGCGGTGTAATGTGCGGCGAATAGTTTGCTGAGAGGCCATGGAAGTTTGTCCCTGATATAATATTAAGGGTAGCTGCAGAGCTGGTCCCATAGATAAGGCGGTGAGGCGACAGCCTCAGGCGTCGAACTGAAATAGGCTCCAAAATGAGACAGTAAAAATACGAAAATCGTAACGAATAATGAAAAAATATTAATAGTTTAATCCAATAAAGGAAGAAATTCATAAAAATATACAAATATTAGCGAACATTTAGGCTATTTTTTTAAACCCTTGAATTTGAGATTATGGGAATTAAATTTTGAATGCCTATTTCCAAAAAACGTTGTTGTATCTCTGATAATTCTACTAACGCTACATGTGACTGTAGCAGCAGGTTAGAGCCGTTTTTCTAAATTGAAAGTATTTAATAATCATCTATGAACAATAACAACTTAAGAACGACTGAATCATCCAGCAATCATTTCTACAGAAAAGACGGTATGAAAAATAATAAATTGTAGAGATGCAATCAAACAATTGGCTGCAATAAAGGCTCGATGGATGATTTAGAATTATTTTCATTACGTAACACATTATATTCAAATTTATTTACCTTTTATACTTTTTTAAAGTTCTGTAATTTTTTGGAAAATTTTTAATAAATACATATTTTTTCCAAAATATCCGTTATTCTATAAAGTAGGCTATTTCTAATAGCCTACTTTATATTACCAATTCATTACTTAAGAGTCTCTCCAAAAATTTGTATTAATCTTCAAACGGTACAGTGGCTTGAGACGAAACAGATGGTACGACCGGGTCGGATCCGATAACATCTCTTTTTTGATGAGGTTTATGGTAGAAATAAGTGCACAATAAACATTTTTGTTGTATAATAACATTTACTGATAATATTTTACATGAAATAAAACCCTTTTTGTTGTAAAAATGACCAACGAATTGCGATTTTGCTAAACAAAGAAAAGCTCTTTCGGCATCTACATAGAATATTGTATATATTAGGTCTAATATGTAATTTAGTCTACCTAGTTTTAGAAGTTAGCGAAACCAACTTTACGAGCACAGTAATGTAAAAAATAATATATATTGACATTTTTGGCCTTCAAAATTGAAATAAAAGATTAAAAAATCAAAAATTAAAAAATTAAAAAATGACTAGTGATTATGAATAATGTTTTTCAACAAAGACACTCGTATTTACTTCTTCCTATATATAGTAGGAGGTAGGGGGGTCTAGTAGGTCTATCTGGTAGGGTTCTTTGTCAACTCGATCTATTGCAATGAGAAGGTAGAGTACGGGAGGGGGAAGACACACCCTTGGGTCGGATCCAACCCACACTGTACCGTTTGAGGGTTAATAAATATGTATAATAAATATGTATTAATAAATACACATTTTCCTCAAAATATCCGTTATTCTATAAAGTAGTATTTCAAATAGAGATACATTCATTACTTAAGAGTCTCTCCGAAAATTTGTAAAGGTGCCATTTTTAAAAATTTCCTCACGCGTGCCACAATTGTTCGGGATAACTGGACTGGACGGATTTGGAAATACATCTTTCAGGTCAAGCATCCAGTAGCGGGTGGAGACCTCACGCCTTACGTTGAGACCAGAGTTTTTGCTAGGTAGTCCACTCTTATAATCATGAACAGCAACTGCTCTCGAACACTTCACAAGAGATGTAGTTTCGCTGATTCTCCCTCCACTACTTCTAACACCCACAATCATTCTACGATTTCAAGTCCGTTAAATAATGTTTTATTTAGCCATTCATTCACAAGCAATGCACATCAAGTCTTTAAAATCATCCAGCAATCCCTTTATATTCCAATTTTCCCGTCTAAGAGCAACAGCGGGGCGTCATAATTTTCTGTACAAGCCTCCTCTTCTTATTCATCATGAGTGGCATGCATAACTTTTTGAAGTACTTGAATCAAAATCAGTATCTCTATTATATGATAGTGCCATTCGGACTCAACAGATTGATTGATTGTTCTGATCTCAAATCACATCAGATTAGTGTTCTAGAACACTGAAAACATGTTTCTGATGATTTGTTTTATTATTGTAATTAAAATTTGTAAGCATGTGAGTTTATCAAAAGTTTAAAATGAGTTGTAGTCAGCCTGCAATTTATTTTTTAATCATTCAGACTAATTAAACTGATATCCGTAATAAATAAAGCATAATTCCCTTTTTAACACTTTCATGATATTTATTTATGGATTCCCTTTTATCCGTATAACCTTTCTGTCTCCCTGTTGCTCTGAACAAAAATAAAAAGTCATCGTTCGTTGCTCTCGACATAGTTCTTCTAGAATTGCTTGCGAATTAGGGTGTTTTTGAAAAGGTCAGTTGAGGTTACACTTCTTTCCTTAAATTACTGATGTATTCACCTCACATGCTGAAGAGTTTCCTCTCTTCGTGGGAGAATTGTTATTTTTACTCTCAATAGCGGATAGTTAAGGCTGTTATGTACTAACCCTATTGGATTCGCTCACCCCTACGTTAACCTATGGAAAGAATATGTCCAAAGATTGCCGACTATGATTTAAAGATTTTTTTAAAATTTTACTCCGTAACAGAGAAAGAAATTTTACACCTTGTGGCATTTTCCTTTTAAAAAATGCAAATAATATTATAAAGTTTAAATTATTCGAGGGAAAAATCTCGTAGAGTGCGTTTTAAACGCTCCTAAATTCCTTTGGTGGACGAAATTTATAAAATGATTCCTTTTCAAGACGCAGAAAAGTTCAGGTTATCTGAAAATACGATTTTTATTGGATTATCAGCATTCGTGTAGCTGTACATAGTACACACATTTTCTCCATAGGTTAGCAATGACGTGAGCTAATCCAATAGGGTAAGTACACAGCAGCCTTAACTGCCCAAACTAAAACCGAAAATTAGACTGCAGCGCCATCTATTATTCTGCCATTTCAATAAAATGAGAGAGCCTAGTACCGTTACCCATGTTGCCGTACAATACGACGAACTAGAGAGGGAGAAAAAAACAGCCTTATTTTTCCAGAGTGAAATTTTGACCACCAGAGGCTTTCCTGCTGCAAAAATGCAGGAGATTTTTCTCTTCTTTTGGATGCCAAAATGGAAGGAAGGAATGAGAAGAAAGAGTGAAATGGAAAGAGGACTACGGGGAAGAAAAAATGGGATGCGAAAAGTTCTGGAAGGATGCATCTCCGGAGGGAAACTGCGGAGATAGGATGAAAGAAACTGCATAGAGAATCGTGCGCACAAAACTTCAGACAAAAGTACTTTAACGACGCAGCTGATAACGCCGGAGAAGGAAAGAAGGCAAGTAAATACGCGATCTCTCGCTGATATTCATGAATTATTTACTTTGGTTGCACTGA